>CALNXK010000029.1:2320000-2325000 GCA_942486035.1 Porites lobata
TATTGTCTTCCCATGTAAAAGCAAGGCAGAGAGGGTCTATTGCCATTACAAACCTTCCCATTAAATATTACTCCCATGTACATGTAAACCTTACCTTGCAGTTTTGAACGGTAAACGTTTGGTCAGTTTTGCATTGTAGCTGTTGTTTGACTTAACCAGATAAAGCATAATACCATACAAACTACATGAGTTGTAGAACATCTCCTGCCAATAAAAGAGCAGGAAAATAATAATAAAAACAAATACAAAATAATAATAAAAATACTTACATGGCCGGCACCAAATGACCCCTTAATAAATGGATACTGGTTTGCCAGCAGCATGGCAACATGATCTCTCACTAAAGCACAAGACTCCCGTCTGAGCCATTATTGTGGTGCATAACTGGCGAACAAGGGAATTTTGCTGTTCCAATGAGAGGTAGCTCTTTGCTAGCCCTTGCTGAACATCAAGTTCGCATTGCGTGTTGAAAGAGACCAAACAAAACAATATGAATCTACATAATAGTTATTTTTTTCAACTTCCAATAACTCATTCAGGATGGTTCAAATTTATATTTAACAAAAAATCATTTCAACCTGTAACCTACCCATCCCCAACCAGGCACACACTTGGAAATTACATAGACTCCACCTTATGAAAAACTAACTCTACTTTAAGTTGTAGTAAATAACTGACCTTTTGTAGCCTACAAACAACGTCCTGTTTTTCGTGGCAAGTAATCAATAAAATAATTACATCCTGGTCTATTGCAGGACTGTCTGCTCATACAGCTTACAGAAATGTCTTTGATGTGGTGAACACTCTTAGCAAATTTTTCACTTAAAGCTTTGTTTATTGTATGACCTAGTATAGTATAGTATATCTTTATTGTGCCTTACTCTCCAAAGGGAGGTATTGTTCTAGTTACAATAGAGGTTTTATATTCACCACTACACCAAATTATCTAAAACATAAACAGAAACAACAAAATTATTCAATATTTACTGTTAGAATAATAATTATACTATGAGTTTAATTAACGAAGTAATTAGATTTTTGGCTTAGGATCTGTTTTGTATTTTGAAACATTAGATGGGCATATTTGGCTATACGTTGACAAGTATTGTCACTTTCTAATCTTAGTTAACATAAAGTTCCATCGTGATCTGTTAAATTGGTGAAGTTTGCGTTATTTGTGAAAGATGAAAATAAAGTTTCTGTCACAGACTGTCGTATTCCATACAATGCAGTAAGAAGTGTTTTCCGTCTTCTATACAGTTTCTTTTGCAAACTAGACAAAGCCTTTCCTCTACTGGTATGGATGCTCCTTTACCCTGTTTGTACGCATGAAGAATGAACTCTTAATCGCAGTTTAGTCATACTGATTCTATGAGCTTGATTTTTAACTGTCTTAAGACATTCTTCCAAGTTGAAATATTTTTTAATTTCGTTGTTGGTATATTTTCCTCTAGAGCAGTCTGATATTGTTGCTTCGAGCTTTTAAGCAATCTTGAGAATTTTTTCTTTTCTGTAACTGTTGTTTAATGCTAGAACGAATGTTTTTAACATGTTGCTAGTGAATAAATATTCTTGCACTAGTGAAATATTCGCGTTGCTAGTGAATAAATATCAGTTGATCCATTTTGTAGTGAATCACCAGCTACCAGTTCAGGTGACAAATGAGGATACCTTTCTACATATTTTTGCTTTTTCAGTTTGTGATAATCTGTAAAATTTTCCTTTGTAAAGTGGGCATGTTCTTTTAAAGCCAATGATCAGTCGAAGACCTCTTACTTCCACCATGGTGTTATTAGGCTTTACGTCATTATGAATATAACCCGAAAGGTGAATTGCATGGACACCCTCAATCAATGTCAGAAACAGATGATCTGGGGAACAAGACTGTGACAATTTCATTGTTTCAAGACTCCTGGAAAAGCTGTCTAAAGTAACAGTTCCTTTTTCTTAAACCAATAAATTGGGTTATTCAAATAAGATCTGGTTCTAAGCAAATGTAAAATAGCAGGGGCAAACTAGAGTGAGGAATAAGGTTTAGCATGACTTTTACTTCATTGATCAAGTTGGATGTCAGAAAATGCTTTCCATTACAAATTTTTAAACATTTATACCGTGTTTGTATTTGCCCTTATAGCAAATCCAAACGGTCCTTCTTTCACTTCAAGCAAATCTTTCGGGATTATCATGCTTTTAGGAGTATCTACTTCTTACAATAAGTGCTAGCAGATAAAGGAGTGTATTATTTTCTTCTTTTGTTTTCTTCCATGTATAAAAGTAGCTATTTGCTACTTGTTTAGCACTCTTAGTTCTTAGCTCAATTTTTCTTTTACTGTCCTGGTTGTACTGGAAAGCAAAAGACTTTTTTTCGATGAACGCAATACTTTCTTTGCCTGCTTTTTCTCTTTTTATTCCACTCTTGGAGCACTGAACCTGTTGACTGCATGTTGCTTCCACATGGTGTTTCAACTGAAATATGTGGGGGGTGTACTAGCAACTTGCACCAAACGGCATGATTAAGAATTCATAAAGACCATTATGTGTAGCAAAAGAAGTCTTTTTTTGAGTTAGGATACATTTCTATTTGCCAAAATCCACTTTTGAGATCCATCCAAGGTGGAAAATACACTTGTGTTAGCTAAAGAGTCTGGGGAATCAGCGTCGAAAGGCATTGGAAAGCTACCTACTTTAGTGACTTTATTAACTTTACGAAAATCAATACAAAATTTATGTGATCCATCCTTCTTGTTTACCATAGCAACTGGAGAGCTCCAAGGAGAGACAGACTCGAGTTATTCCTTTTTCACGAATTTCGTCCACCCAACGGTTGATTTATGGGAAATTACAGTCCACGTATTAAATTCGTCCCCCCCAATTTGTTTGATATCTTCTTGGATCAGTGGCGTTCTTAATGAAAAAAACGACAACGTAAATATTCTGGTTTGACACACATTCTTTATTATCTCATCAATGTAATAGATCGATCCATGGAAACATCTAAATCGTTTAGGGTTATTAAAATGGAACCAAGGTACATTACAACGATCTCAAATCTGGTTGACAAATAAAGACCCAGAGCTGATTTCTTCCTGCTAATTGAAGCCATATGTACACGGTAGATTGGCATATCACTCATTTATATTTAGATTATGTACATTCTCCAAACCTGTTGCAATGCAGATGTCTCCTAGACATTTTCCTTTCTTATCAATTCTTTCGATGCCATAACTTAACTCCCACATAGTTTTACGGGTGGTGTGTGAGATGTCCCTGTGAATTGCTAATGGGGGTAGAGGTTCCATTAAAGAAAGGTCATCGAGGGTCTTCAACATCACGATGGCACAGGGAATATCGTTAGTTTTTTCAAATGCAACAACCGCCTCTGCATGGAATGATTTGGAAAGTTTGTTCTTATCCGTATTGACGTCCAGATGATGTTTTGAAGCTTTGCTTGGATCTAGCATTGATTGCAAAGATTTAAGCTGGCATCATTCCGAAGTAACTGTCCATCTGGATAAATCTGAGGGAGAAAAAAATAGAATAGAAAGGTAAATTCAGATAAACTCCAGGCGGTTCTTGTGTTGTGTTAACCAAGTGCAAAGCAAATACGTGGAGCTGATTTAGTGAGTTATTGGATATAGAAGGAAAACTTTTATTTACTTAAGGTTTTTTCTTGGTTGATTGTCAAATGGGTTTTGCTCACTTATGATGTTTATCATCTTCCTGGCATCATTGGAGGTGTATGCATGTGTAAGTCGTAGGGCTACGTTTGTGGCTGTTTGCTTGTTGTGTTGTTGATGAGCAGTGCGGACATGTGTTGTAAGGTGCGCAGTTATGAAAGGTTTCTCCACAGGTTGCCCAGGTAAAGTTCATTCGGCAGCTCGCTTGTTGTGGGCTTTCAGGTGACGATTGAGAGCAGATTTGTCCGAACACGTCTTATAACAGCGGGTGCATTCGAATGGTTTCTCTCCGGTGTGAATGCTGCTTTGTGTATTTAAGTTGTCTGAGCGGTCGAAAGTCTTGCCGCAGATGTCGCAATGATATTCTGTGCCTGCTTTTTCTCTTTTTATTCCACTCTTGGAGCACTGAACCTGTTGACTGCATGTTGCTTCCACATGGTGTTTCAACTGAAATATGTGGGGGGTGTACTAGCAACTTGCACCAAACGGCATGATTAAGAATTCATAAAGACCATTATGTGTAGCAAAAGAAGTCTTTTTTTGAGTTAGGATACATTTCTATTTGCCAAAATCCACTTTTGAGATCCATCCAAGGTGGAAAATACACTTGTGTTAGCTAAAGAGTCTGGGGAATCAGCGTCGAAAGGCATTGGAAAGCTACCTACTTTAGTGACTTTATTAACTTTACGAAAATCAATACAAAATTTATGTGATCCATCCTTCTTATTTACCATAGCAACTGGAGAGCTCCAAGGAGAGAGAGACTCGAGTTATTCCTTTTTCACGAATTTCGTCCACCCAACGGTTGATTTATGGGAAATTACAGTCCACATATTAAATTCGTCCCCCCCAATTTGTTTGATATCCTCTTGGATCAGTGGCGTTCTTAATGAAAAAAACGACAACGTAAATATTCTGGTTTGACACACATTCTATATTATCTCATCAATGTAATAGATCGATCCATGGAAACATCTAAATCGTTTAGGGTTATTAAAATGGAACCAAGGTACATTACAACGATTTCAAATCTGGTTGACAAATAAAGACCCAGAGCTGATTTCTTCCTGCTAATTGAAGCCATATGTACACGGTAGATTGGCATATCACTCATTTATATTTAGATTATGTACATTCTCCAAACCTGTTGCAATGCAGATGTCTCCTAGACATTTTCCTTTCTTATCAATTCTTTCGATGCCATAACTTAACTCCCACATAGTTTTACGGGTGGTGTGTGAGATGTCCCTGTGAATTGCTAATGGGGGTAGAGGTTCCATTAAAGAAAGGTCATCGAGGGTCTTCAACATCACGATGGCACAG
>CALNXK010000029.1:2332500-2340000 GCA_942486035.1 Porites lobata
AAAGGTTTCTCCACAGGTTGCCCAGGTAAAGTTCATTCGCAGCTCGCTTGTTGTGGGCTTTCAGGTGACGATTGAGAGCAGATTTGTCCGAACACGTCTTATAACAGCGGGTGCATTCGAATGGTTTCTCTCGGTGTGAATGCTGCTATGTGTATTTAAGTTGTCTGAGCGGTCAAAAGTCTTGCCGGAGATGTCGCAATGATATTCTGTGCCTGCTTTTTTCTCTTTTATTCCACTCTTGGAGCACTGAACCTGTTGACTGCATGTTGCTTCCACATGGTGTTTCAACTGAAATATGTGGGGGGTGTACTAGCAACTTGCACCAAACGGCATGATTAAGAATTCATAAAGACCATTATGTGTAGCAAAAGAAGTCTTTTTTTGAGTTAGGATACATTTCTATTTGCCAAAAACCACTTTTGAGATCCATCCAACGTGGAAAATACACTTGTGTTAGCTAAAGAGTCTGGGGCATCAGCGTCGAAAGGCATTGGAAAGCTACCTACTTTAGTGACTTTATAAACTTTACGAAAATCAATACAAAATTTATGTGATCCATCCTTCTTGTTTACCATAGCAACTGGAGAGCTCCAAGGAGAGACAGACTCGAGTTATTCCTTTTTCACGAATTTTGTCCACCCAACGGTTGATTTATGGGAAATTACAGTCCACATATTAAATTCGTCCCCCCAATTTGTTTGATATCCTCCTGGATCAGTGGCGTTCTTAATGAAAAAACGACAACGTAAATATTCTGGTTTGACACACATTCTATATTATCTCATCAATGTAATAGATCGATCCATGGAAACATCTAAATCGTTTAGGGTTATTAAAATGGAACCAAGGTACATTACAACGATTTCAAATCTGGTTGACAAATAAAGACCCAGAGCTGATTTCTTCCTGCTAATTGAAGCCATATGTACACGGTAGATTGGCATATCACTCATTTATATTTAGATTATGTACATTCTCCAAACCTGTTGCAATGCAGATGTCTCCTAGACATTTTCCTTTCTTATCAATTCTTTCGATGCCATAACTTAACTCCCACATAGTTTTACGGGTGGTGTGTGAGATGTCCCTGTGAATTTCTAATGGAGGTAGAGGTTCCATTAAAGAAAGGTCATCGAGGGTCTTCAACATCACGATGGCACAGGGAATGTCGTTAGTTTTTTCAAATGCAACAACCGCCTCTGCATGGAATGATTTGGAAAGTTTGTTCTTATCCGTATTGACGTCCAGATGATGTTTTGAAGCTTTGCTTGGATCTAGCATTGATTGCAAAGATTTAAGCTGGCATCATTCCGAAGTAACTGTCCATCTGGATAAATCTGAGGGAGAAAAAAATAGAATAGAATGGTAAATTCAGACAAACTCCAGGCGGTTCTTGTGTTGTGTTAACCAAGTGCAAAGCAAATACGTGGAGCTGATTTAGTGAGTTATTGGATATAGAAGGAAAACTTTTATTTACTTAAGGTTTTTTCTTGGTTGATTGTCAAATGGGTTTTGCTCACTTATGATGTTTATCATCTTCCTGGCATCATTGGAGGTGTATGCATGTGTAAGTCGTAGGGCTACGTTTGTGGCTGTTTGCTTGTTGTGTTGTTGATGAGCAGTGCGGACATGTGTTGTAAGGTGCGCAGTTATGAAAGGTTTCTCCACAGGTTGCCCAGGTAAAGTTCATTCGCAGCTCGCTTGTTGTGGGCTTTCAGGTGACGATTGAGAGCAGATTTGTCCGAACACGCCTTATAACAGCGGGTGCATTCGAATGGTTTCTCTCCGGTGTGAATGCTGCTATGTGTATTTAAGTTGTCTGAGCGGTCGAAAGTCTTGCCGCAGATGTCGCAATGATATTCTGTGCCTGCTTTTTCTCTTTTTATTCCACTCTTGGAGCACTGAACCTGTTGACTGCATGTTGCTTCCACATGGTGTTTCAACTGAAAAATGTGGGGGGTGTACTAGCAACTTGCACCAAACGGCATGATTAAGAATTCATAAAGACCATTATGTGTAGCAAAAGAAGTCTTTTTTTGAGTTAGGATACATTTCTATTTGCCAAAATCCACTTTTGAGATCCATCCAAGGTGGAAAATACACTTGTGTTAGCTAAAGAGTCTGGGGCATCAGCGTCGAAAGGCATTGGAAAGCTACCTACTTTAGTGACTTTATTAACTTTACGAAAATCAATACAAAATTTATGTGATCCATCCTTCTTGTTTACCATAACAACTGGAGAGCTCCAAGGAGAGACAGACTCGAGTTATTCCTTTTTCACGAATTTCGTCCACCCAACGGTTGATTTATGGGAAATTACAGTCCACATATTAAATTCGTTCCCCCCCAATTTGTTTGATATCCTCTTGGATCAGTGGCGTTCTTAATGAAAAAAACGACAACGTAAATATTCTGGTTTGACACACATTCTATATTATCTCATCAATGTAATAGATCGATCCATGGAAACATCTAAATCGTTTAGGGTTATTAAAATGGAACCAAGGTACATTATTACACGATTTCAAATCTGGTTGACAAATAAAGACCCAGAGCTGATTTCTTCCTGCTAATTGAAGCCATATGTACACGGTAGATTGGCATATCACTCATTTATATTTAGATTATGTACATTCTCCAAACCTGTTGCAATGCAGATGTCTCCTAGACATTTTCCTTTATCAATTCTTTTCGATGCCATAACTTAACTCCCACATAGTTTTACGGGTGGTGTGTGAGATGTCCCTGTGAATTGCTAATGGAGGTAGAGGTTCCATTAAAGAAAGGTCATCGAGGGTCTTCAACATCACGATGGCACAGGGAATATCGTTAGTTTTTTTCAAATGCAACAACCGCCTCTGCATGGAATGATTTGGAAAGTTTGTTCTTATCCGTATTGACGTCCAGATGATGTTTTGAAGCTTTGCTTGGATCTAGCATTGATTGCAAAGATTTAAGCTGGCATCATTCCGAAGTAACTGTCCATCTGGATAAATCTGAGGGAGAAAAAATAGAATAGAATGGTAAATTCAGACAAACTCCAGGCGGTTCTTGTGTTGTGTTAACCAAGTGCAAAGCAAATACGTGGAGCTGATTTAGTGAGTTATTGGATATAGAAGGAAAACTTTTATTTACTTAAGGTTTTTTTCTTGGTTGATTGTCAAATGGGTTTTGCTCACTTATGATGTTTATCATCTTCCTGGCATCATTGGAGGTGTATGCATGTGTAAGTCGTAGGGCTACGTTTGTGGCTGTTTGCTTGTTGTGTTGTTGATGAGCAGTGCGGACATGTGTTGTAAGGTGCGCAGTTATGAAAGGTTTCTCCACAGGTTGCCCAGGTAAAGTTCATTCGCAGCTCGCTTGTTGTGGGCTTTCAGGTGACGATTGAGAGCAGATTTGTCCGAACACGTCTTATAACAGCGGGTGCATTCGAATGGTTTCTCTCCGGTGTGAATGCTGCTATGTGTATTTAAGTTGTCTGAGCGGTCAAAAGTCTTGCCGGAGATGTCGCAATGATATTCTGTGCCTGCTGTTTCTCTTTTTATTCCACTCTTGGAGCACTGAACCTGTTGACTGCATGTTGCTTCCACATGGTGTTTCAACTGAAATATGTGGGGGGTGTACTAGCAACTTGCACCAAACGGCATGATTAAGAATTCATAAAGACCATTATGTGTAGCAAAAGAAGTCTTTTTTTGAGTTAGGATACATTTCTATTTGCCAAAAACCACTTTTGAGATCCATCCAAGGTGGAAAATACACTTGTGTTAGCTAAAGAGTCTGGGGCATCAGCGTCGAAAGGCATTGGAAAGCTACCTACTTTAGTGACTTTATAAACTTTACGAAAATCAATACAAAATTTATGTGATCCATCCTTCTTGTTTACCATAGCAACTGGAGAGCTCCAAGGAGAGACAGACTCGAGTTATTCCTTTTTCACGAATTTCGTCCACCCAACGGTTGATTTATGGGAAATTACAGTCCACATATTAAATTCGTCCCCCCCAATTTGTTTGATATCCTCTTGGATCAGTGGCGTTCTTAATGAAAAAAACGACAACGTAAATATTCTGGTTTGACACACATTCTATATTATCTCATCAATGTAATAGATCGATCCATGGAAACATCTAAATCGTTTAGGGTTATTAAAATGGAACCAAGGTACATTACAACGATTTCAAATCTGGTTGACAAACAAAGACCCAGAGCTGATTTCTTCCTGCTAATTGAAGCCATATGTACACGGTAAATTGGCATATCACTCATTTATATTTAGATTATGTACATTCTCCAAACCTGTTGCAATGCAGATGTCTCCTAGACATTTTCCTTTATCAATTCTTTCGATGCCATAACTTAACTCCCACATAGTTTTACGGGTGGTGTGTGAGATGTCCCTGTGAATTGCTAATGGAGGTAGAGGTTCCATTAAAGAAAGGTCATCGAGGGTCTTCAACATCACGATGGCACAGGGAATATCGTTAGTTTTTTCAAATGCAACAACCGCCTCTGCATGGAATGATTTGGAAAGTTTGTTCTTATCCGTATTGACGTCCAGATGATGTTTTGAAGCTTTGCTTGGATCTAGCATTGATTGCAAAGATTTAAGCTGGCATCATTCAAGTAACTGTCCATCTGGATAAATCTGAGGGAGAAAAAAATAGAATAGAATGGTAAATTCAGACAAACTCCAGGCGGTTCTTGTGTTGTGTTAACCAAGTGCAAAGCAAATACGTGGAGCTGATTTAGTGAGTTATTGGATATAGAAGGAAAACTTTTATTTACTTAAGGTTTTTTCTTGGTTGATTGTCAAATGGGTTTTGCTCACTTATGATGTTTATCATCTTCCTGGCATCATTGGAGGTGTATGCATGTGTAAGTCGTAGGGCTACGTTTGTGGCTGTTTGCTTGTTGTGTTGTTGATGAGCAGTGCGGACATGTGTTGTAAGGTGCGCAGTTATGAAAGGTTTCTCCACAGGTTGCCCAGGTAAAGTTCATTCGGCAGCTCGCTTGTTGTGGGCTTTCAGGTGACGATTGAGAGCAGATTTGTCCGAACACGCCTTATAACAGCGGGTGCATTCGAATGGTTTCTCTCGGTGTGAATGCTGCTATGTGTATTTAAGTTGTCTGAGCGGTCAAAAGTCTTGCCGGAGATGTCGCAATGATATTCTGTGCCTGCTTTTTCTCTTTTTATTCCACTCTTGGAGCACTGAACCTGTTGACTGCATGTTGCTTCCACATGGTGTTTCAACTGAAATATGTGGGGGTTTACGAGCAACTCGCACCAAACGGCATGGTTAAGAATTTATAAAGACCACTATGTGTAGCAAAAGCAGTCTTTTCTCCTTGAGTTGGGATACATTTCTATTCGCCAAAAACCACTTTTGAGATCCAAGGTGGAAAATACACTTGTGTCGGCTAAAGAATCAAGGGCATCAGCATCAAAAGGCATTGGAAAGCTACCCACTTTAGTGACTTAATTAACTTTACGAAAATCAACACAAAATTTATGTGATCCATCCTTCTTTTACCATAACAAGTGGAGAGCTCCAAGGAGAGACAGACTTGAGTAATTCCTTTTTCACGAATTTCGTCCACCTGACGGTCGATTTATGGGAAGTTACAGTCAACATATTAAATTCGTTCCCTCACAATTTGTTTGATATCCTCTTGGATCAGTGGCGTTCTTAATGAAAAAAACGACAACGTAAATATTCTGGTTTGACACACATTCTATATTATCTCATCAATGTAATAGATCGATCCATGGAAACATCTAAATCGTTTAGGGTTATTAAAATGGAACCAAGGTACATTACAACGATTTCAAATCTGGTTGACAAACAAAGACCCAGAGCTGATTTCTTCCTGCTAATTGAAGCCATATGTACACGGTAGATTGGCATATCACTCATTTATATTTAGATTATGTACATTCTCCAAACCTGTTGCAATGCAGATGTCTCCTAGACATTTTCCTTTATCAATTCTTTCGATGCCATAACTTAACTCCCACATAGTTTTACGGGTGGTGTGTGAGATGTCCCTGTGAATTGCTAATGGAGGTAGAGGTTCCATTAAAGAAAGGTCATCGAGGGTCTTCAACATCACGATGGCACAGGGAATATCGTTAGTTTTTTCAAATGCAACAACCGCCTCTGCATGGAATGATTTGGAAAGTTTGTTCTTATCCGTATTGACGTCCAGATGATGTTTTGAAGCTTTGCTTGGATCTAGCATTGATTGCAAAGATTTAAGCTGGCATCATTCCGAAGTAACTGTCCATCTGGATAAATCTGAGGGAGAAAAAAATAGAATAGAATGGTAAATTCAGACAAACTCCAGGCGGTTCTTGTGTTGTGTTAACCAAGTGCAAAGCAAATACGTGGAGCTGATTTAGTGAGTTATTGGATATAGAAGGAAAACTTTTATTTACTTAAGGTTTTTTCTTGGTTGATTGTCAAATGGGTTTTGCTCACTTATGATGTTTATCATCTTCCTGGCATCATTGGAGGTGTATGCATGTGTAAGTCGTAGGGCTACGTTTGTGGCTGTTTGCTTGTTGTGTTGTTGATGAGCAGTGCGGACATGTGTTGTAAGGTGCGCAGTTATGAAAGGTTTCTCCACAGGTTGCCCAGGTAAAGTTCATTCGGCAGCTCGCTTGTTGTGGGCTTTCAGGTGACGATTGAGAGCAGATTTGTCCGAACACGTCTTATAACAGCGGGTGCATTCGAATGGTTTCTCTCCGGTGTGAATGCTGCTATGTGTATTTAAGTTGTCTGAGCGGTCAAAAGTCTTGCCGGAGATGTCGCAATGATATTCTGTGCCTGCTTTTTCTCTTTTTATTCCACTCTTGGAGCACTGAACCTGTTGACTGCATGTTGCTTCCACATGGTGTTTCAACTGAAATATGTGGGGGGTGTACTAGCAACTTGCACCAAACGGCATGATTAAGAATTCATAAAGACCATTATGTGTAGCAAAAGAAGTCTTTTTTTGAGTTAGGATACATTTCTATTTGCCAAAAACCACTTTTGAGATCCATCCAAGGTGGAAAATACACTTGTGTTAGCTAAAGAGTCTGGGGCATCAGCGTCGAAAGGCATTGGAAAGCTACCTACTTTAGTGACTTTATAAACTTTACGAAAATCAATACAAAATTTATGTGATCCATCCTTCTTGTTTACCATAGCAACTGGAGAGCTCCAAGGAGAGACAGACTCGAGTTATTCCTTTTTCACGAATTTCGTCCACCCAACGGTTGATTTATGGGAAATTACAGTCCACATATTAAATTCGTCCCCCCCAATTTGTTTGATATCCTCTTGGATCAGTGGCGTTCTTAATGAAAAAAACGACAACGTAAATATTCTGGTTTGACACACATTCTATATTATCTCATCAATGTAATAGATCGATCCATGGAAACATCTAAATCGTTTAGGGTTATTAAAATGGAACCAAGGTACATTACAACGATTTCAAATCTGGTTGACA
>CALNXK010000029.1:2347500-2367500 GCA_942486035.1 Porites lobata
TAAATTCAGACAAACTCCAGGCGGTTCTTGTGTTGTGTTAACCAAGTGCAAAGCAAATACGTGGAGCTGATTTAGTGAGTTACTGGATATAGAAGGAAAACTTTTATTTACTTAAGGTTTTTTCTTGGTTGATTGTCAAATGGGTTTTGCTCACTTAAGATGTTTATCATCTTCCTGGCATCATTGGAGGTGTATGCATGTGTAAGTCGTAGGGCTACGTTTGTGGCTGTTTGCTTCTTGTGTTGTTGATGAGCAGTGCGGACATGTGTTGTAAGGTGCGCAGTTATGAAAGGTTTCTCCACAGGTTGCCCAGGTAAAGTTCATTCGGCAGCTTGCTTGTCGTGGGCTTTCAGGTGACGATTGAGAGCAGATTTGTCCGAACACGTCTTATAACAGCGGGTGCATTCGAATGGTTTCTCTCCGGTGTGAATGCTGCTATGTGTATTTAAGTTGTCTGAGCGGTCAAAAGTCTTGCCGCAGATGTCGCAATGATATTCTGTGCCTGCTTTTTCTCTTTTTATTCCACTCTTGGAGCACTGAACCTGTTGACTGCATGTTGCTTTCACATGGTGTTTCAACTGAAATATGTGGGGGGTGTACTAGCAACTCTCACCAAACGGCATGATTAAGAATTCATAAAGACCATTATGTGTAGCAAAAGAAGTCTTTTTTTGAGTTAGGATACATTTCTATTTGCCAAAAACCACTTTTGAGATCCATCCAAGGTGGAAAATACACTTGTGTTAGCTAAAGAGTCTGGGGCATCAGCGTCGAAAGGCATTGGAAAGCTACCTACTTTAGTGACTTTATTAACTTTACGAAAATCAATACAAAATTTATGTGATCCATCCTTCTTGTTTACCATAGCAACTGGAGAGCTCCAAGGAGAGAGAGACTCGAGTTATTCCTTTTTCACGAATTTCGTCCACCCAACGGTTGATTTATGGGAAATTACAGTCCACATATTAAATTCGTCCCCCCCAATTTGTTTGATATCCTCCTGGATCAGTGGCGTTCTTAATGAAAAAAACGACAACGTAAATATTCTGGTTTGACACACATTCTATATTATCTCATCAATGTAATAGATCGATCCATGGAAACATCTAAATCGTTTAGGGTTATTAAAATGGAACCAAGGTACATTACAACGATTTCAAATCTGGTTGACAAATAAAGACCCAGAGCTGATTTCTTCCTGCTAATTGAAGCCATATGTACATGGTAGATTGGCATATCAGTCATTTATATTTAGATTATGTACATTCTCCAAACCTGTTGCAATGCAGATGTCTCCTAGACATTTTCCTTTCTTATCAATTCTTTCGATGCCATAACTTAACTCCCACATAGTTTTACGGGTGGTGTGTGAGATGTCCCTGTGAATTTCTAATGGAGGTAGAGGTTCCATTAAAGAAAGGTCATCGAGGGTCTTCAACATCACGATGGCACAGGGAATATCGTTAGTTTTTTCAAATGCAACAACCGCCTCTGCATGGAATGATTTGGAAAGTTTGTTCTTATCCGTATTGACGTCCAGATGATGTTTTGAAGCTTTGCTTGGATCTAGCATTGATTGCAAAGATTTAAGCTGGCATCATTCCGAAGTAACTGTCCATCTGGATAAATCTGAGGGAGAAAAAAATAGAATAGAATGGTAAATTCAGACAAACTCCAGGCGGTTCTTGTGTTGTGTTAACCAAGTGCAAAGCAAATACGTGGAGCTGATTTAGTGAGTTACTGGATATAGAAGGAAAACTTTTATTTACTTAAGGTTTTTTCTTGGTTGATTGTCAAATGGGTTTTGCTCACTTAAGATGTTTATCATCTTCCTGGCATCATTGGAGGTGTATGCATGTTTAAGTCGTAGGGCTACGTTTGTGGCTGTTTGCTTGTTGTGTTGTTGATGAGCAGTGCGGACATGTGTTGTAAGGTGCGCAGTTATGAAAGGTTTCTCCACAGGTTGCCCAGGTAAAGTTCATTCGGCAGCTCGCTTGTTGTGGGCTTTCAGGTGACGATTGAGAGCAGATTTGTCCGAACACGTCTTATAACAGCGGGTGCATTCGAATGGTTTCTCTCCGGTGTGAACGCTGCTATGTGTATTTAAGTTATCTGAGCGGTCAAAAGTCTTGCCGCAGATGTCGCAATGATATTCTGTGCCTGCTTTTTCTCTTTTTATTCCACTCTTGGAGCACTGAACCTGTTGACTGCATGTTGCTTTCACATGGTGTTTCAACTGAAATATGTGGGGGGTGTACTAGCAACTTGCACCAAACGGCATGATTAAGAATTCATAAAGACCATTATGTGTAGCAAAAGAAGTCTTTTTTTGAGTTAGGATACATTTCTATTTGCCAAAAACCACTTTTGAGATCCATCCAAGGTGGAAAATACACTTGTCTTAGCTAAAGAGTCTGGGGCATCAGCGTCGAAAGGCATTGGAAAGCTACCTACTTTAGTGACTTTATTAACTTTACGAAAATCAATAGAAAATTTATGTGATCCATCCTTCTTGTTTACCATAGCAACTGGAGAGCTCCAAGGAGAGACAGACTCGAGTTATTCCTTTTTCACGAATTTCGTCCACCCAACGGTTGATTTATGGGAAATTACAGTCCACATATTAAATTCGTCCCCCCCAATTTGTTTGATATCCTCTTGGATCAGTGGCGTTCTTAATGAAAAAAACGACAACGTAAATATTCTGGTTTGACACACATTCTATATTATCTCATCAATGTAATAGATCGATCCATGGAAACATCTAAATCGTTTAGGGTTATTAAAATGGAACCAAGGTACATTACAACGATTTCAAATCTGGTTGACAAATAAAGACCCAGAGCTGATTTCTTCCTGCTAATTGAAGCCATATGTACACGGTAGATTGGCATATCACTCATTTATATTTAGATTATGTACATTCTCCAAACCTGTTGCAATGCAGATGTCTCCTAGACATTTTCCTTTCTTATCAATTCTTTCGATGCCATAACTTAACTCCCACATAGTTTTACGGGTGGTGTGTGAGATGTCCCTGTGAATTTCTAATGGAGGTATAGGTTCCATTAAAGAAAGGCCATCGGGGGTCTTCAACATCACGATGGCACAGGGAATATCGTTAGTTTTTTCAAATGCGTCAACCGCCTCTGCATGGAATGATTTGGAAAGTTTGTTCTTATCCGTATTGACGTCCAGATGATGGTTTGAAGCTTCGCTTGGATGTAGCATTGATTGCAAAGATTTAAGCTGGCATCATTCCGAAGTGACTATCCATCTGGAGAAATCTGAGGGAGAAAAAAATAGAATAGAATGGTAAATTCAGACAAACTCCAGGCGGTTCTTGTGTTGTGTTAACCAAGTGCAAAGCAAATACGTGGAGCTGATTTAGTGAGTTATTGGATATAGAAGGAAAACTTTTATTTACTTTAGATTTTTTCTTGGTTGATTGTCAAATGGGTTTTGCTCACTTATGATGTTTATCATCTTCCTGGCATCATTGGAGGTGTATGCATGTGTAAGTCGTAGGGCTACGTTTGTGGCTGTTTGCTTATTTTTTTAGCTACCCTACAGTCTGATAGTTGTTGTTTAACTTGCCATTGTGCATACTTGGTATTTCTTGTATGATCGCATGGTTGAGGCATGCTCTTTACTTGGTTCATCACCATCACAGAAGTGGACAAAGAGCTCCCATGCCTCTTGCAAGGTCTGATAGAAACGTGGAACTGTGTTTGTTTGAGGAAATTTCCCACGTCTCTTCTCTTCTTCGATTTTTTTCGCTTTCCGACGGCCAGAGAGATCTCCTATGCACAGTCTTGTCTAGCACTTTCTTTCACTTTAGTATAGACCCCTCCCTTGGCCTCATGAGCTTCCTCGCGATTTTCCTCTTCTGCACTTTCTTGTCTTCCTCCTCTATCTGACTTTCACTGTTGCTATCACTTTCTGGGACGAAGTTCTCTACCTTAAAATCTTCCATTAGTCCAAACGGATTAACTTGGTAAGAGAAGGTTTCAAACTTAGGAAGACCATCCATTAAAAGCAGAGCTTAAACTTTTATTCCTCATGCAAAAATCAAACGAGTAACGACCGAATCTGGTCAAGCTGTCAATCATCTTGCACAAACCCTATTTGCTGAAATAGACAATAAAACTGGTTTTTAACCTGTTCGAAATCTGTTGGACGATGTCTCAGCTGCTCAGACATCCTTCCTAACTTTGCAGTGGATTTGGACTGAAATTGAAGACAACTTGAATGATAGTGCTGAATATGCAGATTCGGACTAAAACTCAGAGGTGATCTCATAAATATGACATTCAAACCACGAGTCCGTCAGTTTCAGCTATTTTACAGTTAACAATGAGGCACTGGCATGCTCTCCATTATCCTCTAGAAGGAGATTACTTGACCCACTCAGGTCAGGTATGGGGCTTGCATTTGCCCCTTAAAGATGATGAAGGGCGTCATTCCCTCGTTGTTCTAGGCAACTTTCTTGGCATCATCACCATTCTCTGAGGCAAAATAAGCGAAAATAACACTTTCACTAAATATGTTTTATCAACTGCAGCATAATAAATGACAAAAAATGGACAGTATGGAAAGTTTTGTGTGTTCACCTAATTAAACAGCACTAAAACGATCCAGGTTGCAGCGGTGGCTTTGTTGGATACCGATGTTTGTTTGGCTTTTGAGGCTTGTCTGTGTGGTGTGGTAGTGGGGTTGGCTTTGCTGGATACTGATGTTTGTTTGGCAGCAGGGACTTGGCTGTTTGGCAAGGTAGTAGGGTTGGCTTTGTTGAAGGCTGCTGTTTGTTTGGCAGCAAAGGCTTGGCTCTTTGGCGAGGTAGCAGGGGTGGCTTTGTTGGATACTGACATTTGATTGGTCATAGAGACTGTGTGGAGTACTTGTTGTGCTCATTTGACTTGATGCTGCTGTGGTTCTTTTGAGGGATTCTTTCCTTATTTGAGTACAAGGGATGTACATTGAAAGTGCTTTTCTCTTGCTATGACGAGAATACCTGAAATTAACCATGTTACGATGAGGAAAGTCAACTGGCAGACCTACAGAAATGTGCTGTGCCCGTTTGGCTACAAATACTCCACAGTCATCACTGTTCAGCTGCTTTGGTATGTTAGAGGAGGGAATTGCAAAATATTTCCAGTCATGCATGTCCCAGTTTCTTCCCATAATAGAAGCTGAGGGGATAAAAAATGCCATTTTGCACCTGCACCATTATATAGGGAGTCAGAGTACATCGACATCTTCTCTTTCATGCTCACAACAACCAGACACTGGTGCCTACTGTATTTAAATGGTACGAGAATGACTTCTGAATCCTAGATGTTGGAATACAATTGGTGAAAGTTAAATCTTTTGAACGTTTCCTTCGAAGATGTAATCATTCTTGGAAGAAGTCTGAGTCAAGGGTTCTGACCTTTTTGCTGACAGCTATGGCCTCCTCTATAGGTAAGAAGATCTTATTAAGGACAAAGTTGTTCTCTTCTTTTCTTGTCCTGGCAAAGGTCTACATAGATCTTGCTCTTGCCAACCTCTTTTTCCTAGTCGCATACTGACATGCACTGTAGTCCAGGGCTTCCTTTTGCTGTTTTACAAACTGCTGCAGCTCGCACGTCAAAACATGGTTCTGTGATGTAAATGGATGGTGGAGTGGCTTGCTAGATTTGGATATTTTCCTTGCAAGGATTTTGCTTGCTGTCAGTTGCTGATTGAAAAGAACTCAGTCTTAAACCCTTGAACCCTTGAACCCTTACTTCAGGGTCATCAGAAGCATCGGCCGTTTCATAGAATAAGAGATATGCTTGTTGGCTAGCGGCCTCAAATGCAGTGCATTCTTTGATACAAGCATCATCAGCACAATACCACAACCCATTCCTTTTCATGAAGCACACACAGTGACCTGAAGGTAGATTATTTCTGATGTGCACTACAACAGCAACAAGTCTGTAAGCCACTAAAGCACTTCCTGTTAACCCTAACTTATCTGCTGCATTGATTTCAGTTAGTGTGAGGGTTTCATCATACTTCACTGTTTGCTTGATCTTAACACGGCTGGAATTGAAACGCAGCAGTTGGAGACAGATGGTTTTCGGTACTTTGTTGTTGTTCCCCTTTTTGATACCTGAAGTTAATGTTGGGAAGCATGCTCATGAGAGTAGCTGGATAAAGTAAACCAGGAGCAGCCTCGTATGCAGTGATGAAGAATTTAGTACTACATGCAATGCAAGGTTTTCTTGTGGAATATCAGTTAGAGCAGAAAAGAATACTTTGGATTGCTGGGGAAGATAAATACAAGTTATTTTGACTAGGAAGTCTTTTGTGTGCTGACCACTTGTACTTAATTGGAATACTTCAGAGGGGTGGGGGAGTTACATGGTGTTTTGCTCTGTTTTACCAATGAAGTGGACAACGTTTTCATTGATTTAATGGTACTTTTATTTCATGTGTAAATTATTGTTTTAAATACAAACAAATATATTTATACACGAGGAACTTGTGCCACCCTTCAAAGTGTATATGATATATTTTCAGTATTTCCTCCAGTTTCTGCCAATCTTAAGGTTTTGATAAGGTTCTTTGTTGCACTTCAAAATTACAGTCAATAATATTATTATAGCAAAAATGTTTTAAGGTCATCAATGCTAACTCTAATTTTGGGCTTTAATAATTCCTTCAAATATGTGAACTTTGATACAGGTGCCAAATCTGCGGAATTAACTTCCATTGGCAACCAAGCTTGGTACATTCCGTTGAGCCTGGTTATCTTTAGCTTAGGTAATTTTGCCCCCTCTGCTTTCTGGGTCTTAATTACTTCTGCGGTCTTCTTCTCATTGTCAAGCTTCAATTCCAGCTGGGTTCGCGAGGTCCAACTGTTCTTTCCTTTTCTTGTGCAGAGAAACTTCTTCAACTTCTTCCCTTGCCATACTAGCTTCTTTCTTAATTTTGTTCTGTAAGAAAGTGATACTCACTTTTGTAATTTCAATCACTTTAATCCTCAAAACCGGTACAAATCTTAATTGTCACAATTTGGCTCTTGAATTCTTGCTTACAATCAACCAAAACCTAACGTAAAGACATGCTGAACAAGCGCATTTTAAAAACTAGTCAGGTGATATATATTTATCACGCCATAAAAGCAGTAACAAAATGTTCATGTTATTTTGCAAGTAAGTGACTTCAGTAAGGTACTGACAAGTCTTGCTAAGATCAGTGCACCAAGCAGTTCTAACCTTGGTATTGTCTGCTGTTTGATGGGTGCCACTCTCGTCTTTGAAGAAAGCACACGCCGGGTCAGCTGTCGGCATTTTTTAGTCATGCCAATGTCACCAAAAATGGCGGCCTGGCCGTTGTTATTTTTGGTGAACCTGGGAACTAGTTTACGGCAGTATAAATAGCGCTCGATTTGCAATTTTTGTTCTTCTGAACCCAGAGTCGAGAACTGCAATCTTGGAAACCTCAAACCTTTGGTAAGAATCGTATGTGTTTTGTTTTGGTGATTTCACTTTAGTTTTACAGAAATAATGCTTTCATTTATGGGTGTTTTGTATCAGATGCTCCTACCGGGAAGCTGGCTTAAAACATAAACTTCAGCAAACTTAAGCTTGAAGCTTGAAGACTCAGGATATTTAGGGACACTTTAATACTTGTCTTCCTGAATGAAAATTGTTGTCTCTGTTTATGTTTCACCGAATTATATTTCTTTTATTGATTGTTGGTAGTCTCTCTTGCAATTTTAATTGCTATGCCGATTGTTTTCAGTCGTTCAGTGAACATCGCTTGCAGGAGTTCTCAAAATGCTCCGCCTTAAACCATCAAATAAAAAATAAACATGATAAATTCTTTATTATCTTGGAGCGTAACTCTGTTAATGTTCATTCAAACACTCGCTACAGCTCGCACTACAAAAGTGAGGACCGGATGGCCGTATAGGTGATTTTGGAAAATTTTTTTAACAGTTTATGAATATTGAATGAGAGCAATTTGTATTGTGAAATACTGCTTTCTGTCCGTGGTATAAAAGGTTGGTTTACACGCACCCAGATTTGTTGGCAAGATTTTCCAAAGTAAACTTGTCGAACGCCAAAACGTTGGCCTGATTTTTTTTCTAAGCCTAATTGATCTACGGTGATCAATAGCCATTACGGCTCTTAAATGTGATAAAAGATGATTACCAGTTTTTGAGTGTACATATGAGGCTATCAACTCGATGTAAGATTTGGTTCACTCTTGGGCTGTTTGCAAATTATTTTTCTCTAAAATCAGGTAGCCTTTCCCTCAAAAGTCACATAAATGTGCTCTAAAGTTAACTGAATTGTGGAATTCGAATACAAGTTTATTGTTTAATTTAGATTATAAATTTACTAATGGGAGCCTCGCTTTTAGCCCTGGCTAAATATATATTACATATTTACATTCATAAACACAGAATCTTTTTAGCTCTTTGATTTTGACAACAGTGTTTTAAAGACGTTAGTATTTCTCCAAAATTATAATAACACATTTAAGCAAGTGCAATTGTACATGTAGAGACTATGGTTTTGAAATGAATGGGTACAAGGTTTTAAAAACAATGGAATGCTTTTTGCCCGCTTGCTGTGATATTATAAGGGTGACCACAAATAAGATATGGGATGGCATAATCTTTGATAATCAGCCTGGTCATAATTGCATCTCCTGTTTAAACCTCCCATTAAACAATCGAAATAAAAAAATCAGATCAATCAAAACAGATTTAAAAGCAACATGCTACAAATATAACTTGAAAAATATTTTTGGGGAAGGTTGACCCCAGCATGACTCAACCTCTTACTTATACTTAGGTGTAAGCCAATATAATATTTTTCAGAAAAAAGAACTTGGAGAATGTCTCTCAGCTGTGAGTCAAGAAATGATTGTTCACACCTCTTAAGGTGAAATAAAGATAGATTTGCTGGGCTCGAGAGAACTCGCAACATTTTAATGCGAATAAAATCAATAGTATTGAAAGATGGTTTTTATGAAAATCGAGAAGATAGCTTTGTAAGGAGCTCAAATGTTTGACTAGTTGTAGTAAGAAGCACAACGTTTAACAGACTATTTATTTCACCAATTATCATCTTTGGGCCTTATTCTTTTCTGAAGCCACCCTTCTTGGTGTAGGAAGGTTTTACTTAAATTTATTTTAAGCTTACAGAAAACGAAACACCGGTGGTGAATAGGCTTTCACGTCGCCGTTACATGGGGATAAAAAAAAAACATACACCAAAGCAACTAATAAACGGCTGAAATATGAAGTTTTAGGGAATAGTAGTTACAATGAACCGCAAAAGAGGGTCAAAAGATTCTACAAAACCAAGCACAATGAAAAGACTTTCCGATTATTATGCGAGTGGTTAATGATAATGATTGTCAATGAAGATTTGTCTAAAAATTCCCCACTCTTTAAAAAATAGCATCTAGTCGAAACGTGGTTATTTCGAAAACGGAGAAGATGCCTCTGTAAGGAGCTTGGACGTGCGGGTAGTTGTCGTAAAACGAGAAAGGACGTTCATAGGTGTTTTTAAGGATACAAATGAATACACAATTTTTTTTCATAGATACTGATATTTATTTTTTCAGTGATTGTCTTCTTCTCTTAATCAACTTTCACCTTCCTGCAACAACAATAACAAATCCGTTATCAATCTTTCTGCTGTATGAAAGTTAAAAAGACGTTTTACCGATCGAAGTAATCAAGTACAAGTGGAACCTCGATTTACGATTTAATTTATGTATGAAATCGAGACTGCAGGAAATACCAAGGCTAGCTGGCCTGAAAATACACCTGCACTGCAGGCTAGGTTCACAACAAGCCATTTCCCCTCTGTTAAAAATTTAAGCTAAATCCCTGTATCATACCAAATAATGGGTAACATTTGCATAAACAATTAAGTATTACCTTTGAATGTTAAGTTGACATTGCTGCTTAAAGCAGAAACTATGCTTCTCTGCTTTTGGTTGCAAGAACAAGCATAGATCCATTGGCAGCATTCCTCATCTTCTTCTTGATCCTCCTCCTCAGGTATTTTAACGTGTACCACTTTTCGTTCTATATACACAAAGCGAGTGTCCTGCGAGACAAAAAAGGTGATCTTAACTTTTTTATAGGCAAATAATTTTGGAAATAAAAATGTCAGCTGCCAATTTACCAAGTTTCCAACATGACGGTCATTGATCAGTCAAGTTCCAGATGACGGCATATTAAAAATCAGAATACCTGTTTACAAGCGACCACTAAAATCATGTGCTATGTGCTGACCAAAAAGGTGATATAGAACAAACCTCTCAACAGTCAGTGTTCTAGTCAATAGGAGCATGCAAGTATCTGATACAAAGGGGGTGCCGTAGAACGTTGGTACCAAAGCTTAATGCACGGGCTCTCCCCTTTTCCCTTTTCCTTGCAATTTTTTTATCCTTTCCCCAAACAGAGAGCTCACTCACAGGCTTAAGTAAAACAGTCATTTCTTATTTTAATAACAGTGAAATCCAAACTTTGGATACAGTCACTTCAAATGTTCTTTGCCCAGAAGAGGTCTCTGTAATTATTACACTTGTTGCTAATACATGTAGATCTACCGTAGAGCTGCTTTCTCTGGACCAGTGCACCACTTGAATTCACTGCTTTGGACAATTTTGATTGTTTTCAATCCTGAGGATGTAAATAACTCTAAGGAACTGTCTTCTGCTGAAAAGTGTCAATAAACCCTCATTTCTTGTGTACATGTAGTACACTGTATTTAGTTTTAGTTTTACCAGCTTTTCTGGACACAGGCCTCTCCAGAGGGAATGGGCATGAACAAAGGCCAAAGGTCAAAGGTCCTGTTGGTTTTTAAGAATCACTCCCATAACATTATTTCTATGGCAATTATTATAGCTTTTGTTTAACAAGTTATATTTATTTTTTTAGCTTTTGTTGTTCTTTAAAATAAACCTAGGCTTTCAGTTATTTACTTTAGTTAAACCCCAGCCTGACTCCTCCAAAACATCTTAAAAAAAATACTCACCCAAAGTACTTTTCTTCTTAAATTACAATCTCTCATGTATATTTTCGTGGCATTTTTGTCATGGACAATTATGGCATTCTTCTCTAGGTTTAAAGCCAAATGATAAAGTGCTTCAGATTCCTCAGCAAGGACACCCGAAACCTTAAAAAAATGAAAACGTTTTTTTTCAGCATTCAAATGATACATACAGGTGTAATGTCAGTGTGTAGGCTACATATATGTACTCTTATTACAGTGCATGGAACCTTTCTTTTCCTGTTTTTACTCTCATCTATTGTATAGAATATGTGTGAAGATCGTTGATCATGAATTGGTATATTTCAAAGAGCTACACAAAGACCAAGAATACTATTGACAGACAATATTCAGAGCTGGTGGAGCTTTAGTGTCAACTATTACTATCACTAGTAAATATTTCTTATTTGAGGGAGGTGGTTAATATAGGGTGGCTTTTATTTGAGGAAATAAGGTATTTTGTATCATCTTAAAACAGAACACTTTCCACTTTAAGGTTAAATCCAGAGAGCTAAACTCTTAAGGTTTCCATATTTGTATTTCAATGTATGGTTCTGCTTAGAAATACTTGCCTATAAACTTATGAATTACTCAACTCTTTCAGCAATTTTTAATCAGATCTTAAGTGACATTTTTATAACCACAAGTATTTGTTATTTTTGAATTCCCTTATACACCTTGTCTGTCTGCCCCCTCCCAATATACTGACGTAAACTTTGCTTTCAGTATCTCTTGCGGAATGCAAAATGGTGGATGCTGCGCTTCAACAGATATCTTTTTATCATAATGAAACGATTCTGTTCATTGAATTCTCATTAATGTATTGTCTTAAAAGTTAAATGACTAGAATGTCCAAGAGCAACGAGATCAATCCTTTTAAATTAAAAGTAAAAGAGAAAGTGAAGAATTACAACTTCTAATCAAATCTTTGCTTATATTTCAGAATAAAATATTCTCGAAACTGGGAATGGTTTGATCTGACCTGCTTTAAAGTCGAACTGATTCAGTGCATGAAACTTTTCGTGTCGTATTCTTATCTCACCTATTGTATGCAATATGTGTGAAGATATCCATTATGAACCTATGTTTTTTAAAGAGCTACACAAACAAGAGGACCTTTGACCGACCATGATACACACAGAGCAGGGGCAGCTGTAGTGCGAACTATTGATGGACAAAGTATGAAGGAGAGCTGCCACATATTTATTTGTTATGGTCTACAGTTAAAGGTTGCTTTTTATTTCCGTTAACGGAAATCCACATGTGTCGTGGTAGCTTGCCCTCGATCATGGAAAAAAGAACGTGCTTCCTTTTCAATGATGATCAACTCAGTAGTATAATAAATATGTTGGCTTCCTCATGAATTAAACGCTTTTTTCATTCCATAAAATCTGAGGAAGTAAGGTGATGTTGCGTGAAAGTGTTGCTATAACACAAAACAAACAGAAAGATCTTACCAACTCTTCATCCACATCGCTGCTTGATGAAGAAGCACCTTCTTCGCTCTTTTTTATTTTTCTCCCTCCGTTATCCCCATAATCTCGAAAATCTCTCTTTGCGGGAGAACATTTTGGCATAGTAGAACAGCACCAACAAAGCAACGGTTGACAACTGACAAACTACCAACCGAGCGCCAAACGACCCAGCTAGCTACATCATGTAAGGTCACCTATTGACCAATCATAATGCGGGCTTGAGTATTCGACAGTCATTTCTTGGTCCTCTATTACAATTTTCCCAATGGTAAAGTACCCCTTTTTGAATGCGTTTATAGCTCGCATTAGCTGACGAGCTTCCTCCCTAAAATGGGTGTAATTCGAAATAGAGCGCCAAACAGCAGTAAAATTGCTTATCGATGTCTCCAAAATATCATTTAAACTAACTTCAGGGCCTTCATCTTCCTCGGTTTCTACAATCTCCACCAAAACTTGTTCAATTACGTCTTCGTGGGAGAAACGTCCTCTTCTGGCCGCCAGTTTTTTGGGGGAAGACCGCTGGTGTGACCACAGTAACTAAATGACCTCTTTTTCAGACAGCTGACCCAGCGCGGTCTCACTTCCGCTCTACCTTGTATTCTGAGCGTAAATAAACAGCAGTAGCATACGCCTTGTTTGATGCATCACTAAAAGCATGAATCTGAATACAGATTAATGCGGAAGTAGAAGTAAAATAACGAGGTATGTTCACACCATTCAATTGTATCAAGCCAGACACAAAGTCCTTCCACATTCGTTCATAATTTCCTTGCAATTCAACATCCCAGTCTACCTTCTCCACACAAAGACACTGACATTTCATTGTGATGGTGAACGGACTCAAAAGTCCCAAAGGATCAAACAATTTGGCTGTTAACTGAAGCAGTGATCTCTTGGTGGCTTGCATTTTGTTTGCAGACTTAATCAGCTCAGTAAAGTCGAATGATATTTCCTCTGTTGCAGTGTTCCAAAAAATGCCAAGAGTCTTGACTGGTGCATCTGCGGTTCGGGTTGGACCAACAGTGGACTTGATAAAAGATTCGTCTTCTCCCTCGACCACTGCATTTGGCTTTTCAGTTTTCGCTTACGCTACACTTTCCTCCTTGTTGTTGATGAGCTGAAGCAGTTCAATAGAATTTGAGTTCCATTTTCGTAAGTTAAAGGTTCTTTTCACCAGCAGTTCCTTTGATTCCTGGTAAAATTCAAATCCTTCTTAAGAGTGTGTCCATGAGAAAACCAGGCAGGACCAGGCAGGGGGTGATAATGCTCAAATCACCGATTTCGCTCAAACTTGGCACAAATGTTAGGTATCAGGAGTTAGCTTATGTGACAGAATGTCAGGTCAAAATATTAAATTCCCTGGGAGATCCGGGCTCCCCCTGTAAAAATCGCCATTTTGCCCGTTTATGCATAATTAATTAGCTAACTTTACGACGCCAGTGCAACAAACAGAAAAGCCACCTGGAATTTAAATGCACTGAGAGATAATCAGACATCATAAGACTTTAAGCACAATAAACTGTTTAAAGTCGCCGATTCGATTTCCCCCCTCTTAGCCCCCTTAAGTTGGGTCATCATTTCCAAGTTTTGAGTAAGACGTAAAATTAGGGTATTTTATTCCCAAATATCTCTGATGAGCAACCGCTTATCTTTATAACTTTTGCATGAGTAGTTAAAGCCATCACTTAAGTTGAGAAAAAGATCATAAAAAGTTTGGGCAATTCACTTTCTTCCATGTGTTGACATAAACTGTTCATGTGACTGAACGACTTTTGCATATTTCATCAAAATTCAGGCCCTCACAATATTCGTGTGTTTGCCTTTGAATGAGGAGAAATCGAACAAAAAAACTCATCAGACAATGATTTAACATTAATAAGGGTAAAATCATAAAAATTGTTGTGCAAGAAACGCTAACGATGATTTTTGATAGCTATATACGCGATCTTTTCAAGTAAAAACAACATACAAAGATTTAATTCACAGTTCTACTTACTTTAACAATTTCGCCCTAAAAACAATAATAAACGATCAATAAAATCCATGTACGTATCTCTTAGATGTCTCAACTGCTAGTTTGTGCCCGCTTTGATTTGTTCCCCTTCATGCCACCTTCGATGTCCAGTTCAGCGTAGTTCAGCGTCGTGACTCGCTGTACGACTAAAATTCCTTAGCCATCAGTTTATGCACCAAAATCCAAATCAAGTTGTTTTAGGACAAAACAATATGAAAGGTAGAAAGCCGATCCTTAACCCATTGAAAGAATTATTTCTGCCACTGTTGTAGCGCAATTCACATGTTGCAAACGTCCGACATCTTTAAATGGAGCCCGCATTTTTAAGCAGCGGTTGCCACCATACGGAAACATCGTATCGGGAGTCAGGAACCAGGAGCCAGGAGCCAGGAGCCAGAGTTCGGTGAACAAAATGACTTTCCGACATTCTCTGAGATTATTTTATTGTTATTGTATGCTGATAAATAATTGAGAATTCCAAATCTATTGGCAACTTTATTCAGACCATGATTATAAATGATCCCATGTCTTCTCAAACTCGGAGATAGAAGTCGTTTTGTCTTCGTGTTTTGGAAAGAACTATTTTTTCTATTTTAGTTGCACGTGAAATAGCAGCGAAGTGAAGCTGGATGTTGGTGCAGACCAGTTCAAAGAGACAAATAAAGCGTGAGACACGTCCAGATTGGCGTGCGACAAGAATTCCATTTTTTTTTTCATACTGGAGTCCCTTATCCCCGGGGGAGTGTCCAAGTTGCGTACAAATGCCCTACCCTGCTGACACCAGATTTGACTGTCATAAACAGAGAATTTTTTTATCTCGCACGGTCTTTTGAGGGTCTTATAAAGCCTAACTGTGGCACTAATGTTCCCAAGTAGAATTCAAAATACACCACACTTTCACATTGAGTTAGATATTTTTCTCAAACAACCGCTTCCATATGTTTAACACCCTTCCCACATTCCCTCCGAGAGATACTTGAACTGTAATACTTCGCTTTCAAATTTCTCACCCTACCCAGGTAAGGTCAATTTTCTCGTCCTAGACATCGATCTCGGAAGGGCCTTTTTGCGTACTCTTGGGCGCCAAAACCAGTTTAGTGCCCAGCCGTGTGCCGTGCTGAGGCAGGCAGATGTTGAATTATGGAAAGACACAACAATTAAGTTACAGACATTTGATGTTCCGGTCCGTGCGTGGTCGGACGACACCCAGTAAATAATGCCCATGGGGTTGCCCAAGGAAAATTTGGGTTTTACGAGAGTCGAACTGCAGGAGGTCTTTAACGAGGAAAAGTGCGGACACATCTACTTTTTGGAGTGAATGTGCTGCATGCAATTTTTAAGTTACAATATACTATAGATAAATCTAATTTGTTTCTAAAGTTCCTCTCATACACCGAGTAGTTTAGGACATACAGGGAACGCAGAGATCAGACCATTGCATCATGGAAAATTCTCAATTAGACTGTCATCGTAAAAAAGTGGTCGCGGTCGCTTACTGGATGTGGATGTGTTCGTTTACAGGAGGTTCCAACTACAAGCGCTTTGACTTGATAATATATTTGGTGTGTTGAATAAGTGATCGCTGATTGGGAAGTGGTCACTTGTTGGATGGTCGCACGTAGGTTTGACGGTTGCCTCGTTAAGCGAAAAATTTGTTAAAATGTAAGAGAAATCCTAAAATTGTAATACAGTGGAAGCTCTCGACGAGGGCGCCCTCGACGGGAAAAAAGGTGTCCTTAACTGGATCTGGCCGCTTACAAGAATGAATCTCATATGCAGCATAGTTATGCAAGTGGAATTCAGCCACTTTAAAAGTGGTGTAAAGGTTAGATAGCCGCCACGGA
Source organism: Porites lobata (assembly GCA_942486035.1). NCBI lineage: Eukaryota > Metazoa > Cnidaria > Anthozoa > Scleractinia > Poritidae > Porites > Porites lobata. The sequence continues at coordinate 2,363,885 of CALNXK010000029.1, forward strand.
AGCTCCTCCCAGCTACAAATTAACACTGGTAATAGCAAAAAACTGTTTTTAGTGTATGGTTACGCTGATGTTCTTGCCTTGTGGTAATTTAGGTAAAAGGATACAATTCAGTTTGTCTTTTCAAGTGTAACCGGACGAGTATGTGAAAAAACGGTAACTCTGAAATGGATATATAAGAATGATTCATAACAGTGACAAACAGCCATATGACTGTGGACATGATATGAAAAAAAAAAAAACAACATTCAGAGGCGGAAAAGATTTCTTTCGAGTGTCTGCTTAGGAGAACTTTAAATCAAAGCTAACATCTAATTCGCCGGTAAACCCTTTAAGTGTCCGCGTCCGCCACGGAAATGTAAAAATCCAGAGTTTGTGTGGGAGTTGAAACGGTATTTTGTGATGGCGGTCGTAAGTAGAGCTATTCGCTATATACGAGAGTGTCCGTTAAGAGAACTTAATCTAGTGTATGAATCCGCAAATGACAGCTTAAATGAGAAGTGAATATAGTGTATTAGTCTGTGTTCAAGAAACTGTTCTCTTACACCTTCCTTATAGCCAAAGAGGTCTGGCCGACTTTTTTTGCAATGTATTAGTGCCCCCTTTTGGGTCTTTTGTATTCCTGAGAAGTTTTTCCTCAACACGTTTATAAACGGTTATTATTATATTTTTGTAGTCAATAATATACCCAGATACAGATACCAACCTGTATAGTTGTAAGACTACGAGGATTAAAATACAACTAAGTAAGTAATTATACCCAGTGGTAAGTCATTAATTGTCTAAAAACTGCACGGCACGGTCTGACTACAAAAAGGGATATTATGGACCATTATTATCATGGTAATTAATGTCAACATCGAATAAACTCAAAATTTCAAGTAACACAACTTTCACAACCTATTTTCAACACACCAGTCATAACAGGATATTGGCGCGTACAACAATAGATAGCGTATTCCGGATTCCGGAGTCCGGTAGTCCGGCGTCACAGATTCCTTCCTTTTGGCAGAGTCTAAAGTCAAAGGTGGAGGGCGTTCGAGCAGGTGGTTGTTTTCTGTAGATATAGACGGATTGTCCGTGATCCTTCTTGTCCTTTGAGAATGATTTTGTTCTTTCTGACTACAACTTATTTCAAAGACTTCGAATGGTCGGTGAAAAGCCGACACTTTTCATTCTGCAATGTTTCAAGATGTTTCGATTTCATTACCTCGTCACGAAGTAACGCCACAAAGGACCAGACGAAACTGGGGCAGCAAGTCTGGACTAAAGCTCCTGAGAGACGTGTATGTAACATTTATTCACTATCTTTTATCCTTGTTGGGTCTTGTTTCACCTACAAGTTGGACCGATGGAAGTTTTGAACAACTCTTTAATTTTGCTCCTTGTGTTTACTCAAGCGTTCCATAAAATATCTATCCAAACGTCCACAAATAACACAGAAAACATGCCTCAGGTGACACGTTCTAACAATTCCGCTATTAGTATCGATAATGACGCATGTGATTTGTGACTTCTCGTCAACTTTGTGCTATTTTTGTTTAAAAAAAACGAATGTTACGTTTCTTCCAATTTTGGTCAAATGACAAATAAGCGTCAAGTCAGATGTACATAATACGTCATTATTGATAAAGTATGAGATTGCCCAAATATTTTATGATTGATTTGATAACCTTAAAGATGTCTTTCAAAGAATATGTGAGAATTACGTACATAGGTTGTTGCTCATGGGAGATGTTAGCCACTAAAATACCTTAAATTTAGGGTTTGGTCAAAACAGTGACAAGATGTCCTTAATTTAGGCTAAATGATAGGAAGAAATCGAATTAGAGAGTAAAAATAAATTACTGAGCATTAAGTTTGATAAACATAGAAGATGATAAAGTTGATTAGATTTGAAGTTGTCTTTTCTTCTTGTTGAACAGCCAAACCAAAGTCAGCTAATTAATTATGCAAAAATGAGTAGATTTTGTCGTTTTTAGGGGGGGTCCCTGTAAATCCCAGGGAATTCAATATTGCGACCTTGTTTTTTGTCGAGGTGAATATCTCACCACACCCATCAATTGTGCCAAGTTTGAGCGAAATCCGTGATTTGAGCATTATCACCTCCTGCCTGGTTCTCTCATGGACACACTCTTAAACATTAAAAGTGGGAAAGTGGTAAGTTAAAGGCTGATAATTGCGAATAGAACTCCGACGTTTCAGCAATGCTGCCTTCATCAGGGGAAATAAGTGAGTTTGTTATAGCGGAAAAGTTTAAAATTTAATGCGTTCATAAAAACAAGTGAGTGTGCGCTCGCGCAAGTCACGTGAAAGAGAAATTCTGATTGACTCCAACCGATGCGAGGGTGCCATAATTATGAATAAAGCGCATCTCCTCGTGTCTTTTGTCTATTACAAGGAAAAGTGCCTATCTGACATTGGAGAACCTGCGGTAAGGAACTATGAACGAGAAAGCTTTAAGCAGCGGTTTGACCGTAACTGCTCTGACCACGTTACCACTACACAAGGGCAGATCAAAATCTCAGGGTTTTTTCATGCCACGAATGGCCTGGAGTCGTTTGCGTAGGAGAGACAGGCCATAGACTTAGCGACCATTTTTGGGAGCACCGGTTGGACGTCATTAAGAAGAAAGTGGCCTTGCCCATTTTGCGGGAATGGCCCACCAGCTGGAGGACATGTAAGTAGCCGTGATTAGAGCTGGTCTACCCGAACAAGACAAAAAAGGACGCGAGGAGATGCGCTTTATTCATAATTTTGGCGCCCTTGCGTCGGGTGGACTCGATCGAGGATTCTCTTCCGAGTGACTTGTGTGCACGCACACTTGCTTGTTTTTGCGCGCGCATTTTCAAATTTTATCTCTCTGGGCATCCAAGTGATGTGTCAAAGTGGCTCCTAGAATGGATGGTAAAGGCCTCAATGAACTCAATGAATCGAGACAAAAATCTTCATATTCCCAGTACGGATAGACAGCACTCTTTGATTTATATGCATTGTACAATATATAAGGGAATCTCTAACTTTTTGGAAAGACATATGGAATCCAAGCTTTCACCGTAGTTTGCACTTTGCCATCGATCAACTTAACTCCGTTTTTTTGCCCCCTATGGTCAGTACTCGACCCAGTACTCCAGACGTGGGCAGCACACATCCAACCGTACTCGGTAGTATGTAGTCGCTGTATCTTAACGTCCCTGTTATGTATGCCTGCTATGTATGTGGTTGCAGTGTTCATTTGAAGTTAGATCTTGCAATATAATCTCCCCTAATAGCTTATAGGTGGGAACTCTTTCAGTGACTGCGCCATTTAACTGCGGGGGACAACAGCTGGCTGGTACTTCAAAAAGGTCTATGTTAACTTGGGCAAATTCAAAAAGCCAAGGAACTTTGATTTCCCTTGGACAATTATATTTTGTGATGACCAGCCAGATAAAAGGGTAACTTGCAAGAAACGTCACCAGCCACAAAGCATTGTATCATCTCCCAATCTGACTGGCCCGGTACGCTCTCATGGTCATCACTCCAGGTTCAAAGATTTGCACATTATATCCATGGCATAAATTTTAAGCCTGCTACATTCTTCACTTACTCACTTTATCTAAATAATAACACTTACCAT
>CALNXK010000029.1:2375000-2415000 GCA_942486035.1 Porites lobata
GCTTCTCATGCAATGGGACATATTTACCACTACATTGGAATACAATTAAATTCACGTGACCTGCATCTCTACCCTAAGTGCCAAAGAATTTTAAAGCATGGTTTCCAGTTTGGTCAAGTCTTATGTGACCCGCACAAAAATCAGAAAGTAATAAAACTAAGGGACTGTCACCATCTATTACCTGTTGTGGGTTAAAAGGAGGATATTTGTTGGAAGAAAAAAAATGCCTGTATTCACTTCAGTTCTAAAAAAGATTTAATTCCTTTGAAAGAATTTTTAGAAAATTAACCATATACGAGTAAAGTTATTGTTATCATTTAAATGTCATACTAACCTTTTTCATCTCTGATGTTGACTCCCTCTGCCTCCTCCATAATAGCCATGACTTCTTTGTTGTCAGAACGCCTGACAACAGTTAGAAGACTTTCTCTCTAGCAACGCTGACATCTGCCCCTTATAGATTTTGTTACATCAGGCTCTTGTAGGATTCTGCCCAAGTAGTAATAGTTGCTACTGGGTGGCACGACCAATCAGAATCGAGTATTTCAAACACGTGGCTGAATTAATTCACTCTCGACCAATCAGCGTCCAGGATTTCATGGGGTTAGTACTGCATGTAAAACCATCACGAAAAGTCTCCCAACATTCCCCCGTCATGTAAGAAAAACGAAAACTCACGTTTCAACCGATTTTATTCTGACGTCGTACCTAGCGTTACAATCGGGACGTGTGTGACCTATTGACGTCACGCCCATTTCGTTTTAAAATGTTAAAAAAGTCATAAAAAAAATGGCCGGGAAAGCGGTGTTTCGGTGGCCATCTCCAGTGCTGGCTAGAAAGCAGAGTCTGAGCAGAGTCTGATCAGTCGGGTGGACTCGGCTCACAGGTTCGAATCCTGTCAAGAACAAAATTTTTTTATTTACAAATCTAATAAAATGTCCACATTTTCTTGATCGCGCTCTGACCATACTCTGTATCCAAAAGGATAACATTTTTGTTTACGGATCTATCATGCGCTTGTCAAAAACGAGTCCATATTGTTTGGCCTGGTTGACCAATTTGATGGTCTTGTAGGTCGTGTCACGTTTAAAATGATTTGGGTTGTTAACCCGAATGACACGCCTCTCTTCCTGGGGATCCTCGATTTCCGCTAAAATGTTCGCTTTCATGGTGTTAAAATTTAACACTTCTTTGCCTCTGACGTTTAAGGTAAAGCCGCGAACTTTACATTCGGTTTTACCGCTCCTGATGATGTGACCATAGTTCTTGGCCCCGCCCGATACGAATTCTATAATCACATCTCCTTCCAGTTCGTCTGTCATCTCTCCTAAAGAGACGCCAATGGGAATAGAGGGCTGTCCCGCTTTCCATCGGTAGTTGACAGAGTCCGTGTCGTAGTAGAGAACCTGTTCTTGCAGCACGCCCAAGGCTTCGTACAGACGTAACCGCGCCCAACGCCTTATCTGGCAAACGCGATACAACCGATTGATGGACATGTCATTATGTAACCATTGCATCAATGAAAAGGACCGGGCCTACGAGAAGGGAGAGGGTCTGCAATGGAGCCCCAACTGCGACGGGACCTGCCTATGAGTGGCTTACATTTTAAGGGACATGACGCACAAGATACATGCTAAACTCGACTATGCGGATGAAAAAGTAGAATGTATGTGGGTCTTTAAAGAGGATGACCATTAACTCTCTTTTTTGTTTTTTATTACAGACAATGTTGACTGTTTTCACTGGAGCGCCTAAAGGAACCAACGCCATCGTGCAACACTTGTGTGCCTAACATAATCACCACTGTGTGGTTAAAATACCGCCTTGCTCTAGTTGGGCCACCAAAATCGCGCCGCTTCAATGGCCCGAATTGGAGAAAGCCACCCAGGATGTCAATGCGGTCGCTTTACGAAGCTACAAAGTCCTTTTCTCCCCCATCCTTATAAGTCAAGTCAAAGCTCATTGGCATATCGTTTACCAGGCCTCGATGGTCCTGGTGCTGGGCTACAGAGATCACATGCTTAAAACAATTAATCCCTCGGTGACTCGTGGTCTGTGCGATTGGACAGTAGAGCTCGCTAATTTCATGAATAAACCGCTCTATTTTTATGATTTAATGTACGAGGAATGGTTATGGGGGAGTCCCCTCAATCGAGAATTTGTACAAGTAGAAGGCATGCATGAATTAAATGTGTCACCCCCCTCTTTACAAAACAACGTGACCATTGTGGGAACGAGCGAACTGACCACCGAAGTGCAAATAGCACTGGAAAACTTGTTTGTAATTTTTTTGTTTGGACGGATTTCGTTTAAAAAATGACTTTGTAGTACGAGAATTGGGATGGTGTGACAAGTCTGGCAAGCGGATGGGATTTATTCATTATTCACACGATTATGTCTGGTCTAGTCTGAGCCAGCAAGAACGGAGAACCGTGAAGTATGTGCGTGACATGGTGACCGGGTTAACCTTTAAGCCGAGACCCGTGGAGTTTCAAAGGGGACGCTTTGGTCTGCAAAAAAAAAACGTGACCCCGGACATCTTTTTCTTTGTGGGAACAATTCAAGACTCCGACTCAATGCATAGTCGCCTACAAAGGAGGAACTTTAGAAAAGACTTTTTTAACTCATTAAAAATTCCGTTTGTTAATTTAGAAGAGTATGGTTGTCCGAAATTAGATTATTTGCCAGACACCTATTATCCACTTGTTAATTGCGGCTGTCATTTTAATTTAAGCTTTCACTGTAGTATGGCCGAGTGTAATGCATTTATGCGTTGGTTCAATAAAAACGCACAGTAAATGATTTTAAAATTGTTTTATTCACTGTTTTCTAGTTCTTCCTTGATCCACAAATACTTTACTTCCTTTGGGTACAAGTACTAAAGGGCTTCTCTTTTTGCCACGTGCGGCCAGCGAGCCATAACGATCTTCACATGGTCTGCATTTAAGTCGCTTTCTTGCCCGATTACTTGTTGTGCGATTTTTTTGGCGTGATACCTGGCTCTCGTCTTCGCATTGAATGTCTCTCTATTTTCCTGCCTCCATTTTTTGGTCTTTTCTTTTGTCTTGGCTCTGTTTTTTTCTTGGTACCGGTACCTCCGCCAGCTCTCTTGACGTTTCTCTTTGTTTTCCAGACACCATTTCTTGTTCAGCATGGTCTTCCTTTCTTTATTTTCCGGTTTGGCATACCATTTTCTTTGGCTTTCCTTTCTTTTTTCTTTCTGCTCTTGGCTCAGGTTCTTCCACAATTTACGGCTCAGTACGGGCATGATGAACTAATGTCGTTGTGCAATAAACATAATCACCACTGTGTGGTTAAAATACCGCCTTGCTCTAGTTGGGCCACCAAAATCGCGCCGCTTCAATGGTCCGAATTGGAGAAAGCCACCCAGGATGTCAATGCGGTCGCTTTACGAAGCTACAGAGTCCTTTTCTCCCCCATCCTTATAAGTCAAGTCAAAGCTCATTGGCACATCGTTTACCAGGCCTCGATGGTCCTGGTGCTGGGCTACAGAGATCACATGCTTAAAACAATTAATCCTTCGGTGGTTCGTGGTCTGTGCGATTGGACAGTAGAGCTCGCTAATTTCATGAATAAACCGCTCTATTTTTATGATTTAATGTACGAGGAATGGTTATGGGGGAGTCCCCTCAATCGAGAATTTGTACAAGTAGAAGGCATGCACGAATTAAATGTGTCGAAAGCGAACTGACCACCGAAGTGCAAATAGCACTGGAAAACTTGTTCGAGTCTAAAACATTGTAATTTTTTGTTTGGACGGATTTCGTTTAAAAAATGACTTTGTAGTACGAGAATTGGGATGGTGTGACAAGTCTGGCAAGCGGATGGGATTTATTCATTATTCACACGATTATGTCTGGTCTAGTCTGAGCCAGCAAGAACGGAGAACCGTGAAGTATGTGCGTGACATGGTGACCGGGTTAACCTTTAAGCCGAGACCCGTGGAGTTTCAAAGGGGACGCTTTGGTCTGCAAAAAAAAAACGTGACCCCAGACATCTTTTCTTTGTGGGAACAATTCAAGACTCCGACTCAATGCATAGTCGCCTACAAAGGAGGAACTTTAGAAAAGACTTTTTTAACTCATTAAAAATTCCGTTTGTTAATTTAGAAGAGTATGGTTGTCCGAAATTAGATTATTTGCCAGACACCTATTATCCACTTGTTAATTGCGGCTGTCATTTTAATTTAAGCTTTCACTGTAGTATGGCCGAGTGTAATGCATTTATGCGTTGGTTCAATAAAAATGCACAGTAAATGATTTTAAAATTGTTTTATTCACTGTTTTCTAGTTCTTCCTTGATCCACAAATACTTTACTTCCTTTGGGTACAAGTACTAAAGGGCTTCTCTTTTTGCCACGTGCGGCCAGCGAGCCATAACGATCTTCACGCGGTCTGCATTTAAGTCGCTTTCTTGCCCGATTACTTGTTGTGCGATTTTTTTGGTGTGATACCTGGCTCTTGTCTTCGCATTGAATGTCTCTCTATTTTCCTGCCTCCATTTTTTGGTCTTTTCTTTTGTCTTGGCTGTGTTTTTTTCTTGGTACCGGTACCTCCGCCAGCTCTCTTGACGTTTCTCTTTGTTTTCCAGACACCATTTCTTGTTCAGCATGGTCTTCCTTTCTTTATTTTCCGGTTTGGCATACCATTTTCTTTGGCTTTCCTTTCTTTTTTCTTTCTGCTCTTGGCTCAGGTTCTTCCACAATTTACGGCTCAGTACGGGCATGATGAACTAATGTCGTTGTGCAATAAACATAATCACCACTGTGTGGTTAAAATACCGCCTTGCTCTAGTTGGGCCACCAAAATCGCGCCGCTTCAATGGTCCGAATTGGAGAAAGCCACCCAGGATGTCAATGCGGTCGCTTTACGAAGCTACAGAGTCCTTTTCTCCCCCATCCTTATAAGTCAAGTCAAAGCTCATTGGCATATCATTTACCAGGCCTCGATGGTCCTGGTGCTGGGCTACAGAGATCACATGCTTAAAACAATTAATCCTTCGGTGGTTCGTGGTCTGTGCGATTGGACAGTAGAGCTCGCTAATTTCATGAAGAAACCGCTCTATTTTTATGATTTAATGTACGAGGAATGTTCGAGTCTAAAACATTGTAATTTTTTTGTTTGGACGGATTTCGTTTAAAAAATGACTTTGTAGTACGAGAATTGGGATGGTGTGACAAGTCTGGCAAGCGGATGGGATTTATTCATTATTCACACGATTATGTCTGGTCTAGTCTGAGCCAGCAAGAACGGAGAACCGTGAAGTATTTTCGTGACATGGTGACCGGGTTAACCTTTAAGCCGAGACCCGTGTCGTTGTGCAATAATTTTTTTGGGTCACGCGTTTTGACTAGAAATGATGGTGCAATACAAAAAATGGTTTTTCCAGACTTGTTTCATTCTGATGGTGCAATACTTGACCCTACAAAAAAGGGAGCGATAGGCTCATTTTTATCATTCGAAGCCATGGATCTTCAAGTACCTTCCCTTGCCGTTCTATCCGCTGAAAATGCCACTCTAAACGATCAACTACAATGGCTGTACGATTTTCCCTTTGCTGCCCTAATCAGAAGGCCTATTTTTCAGACCGCGTTGAATAACATCCTCAAGTCGCTGACCCCAAATCAGCTTTTAGAGTACATGCCACCAACCGCCACTACAATCCAGCTATGACAGACAGAATTGTAAAAGAGATGTTTCGACGATTTTCTTTGGACACCTTGGAACTAATCTCCAGGAGTGTCCATGTAGATCACCCGTTTGCCAAAGCCATGGATTTTGCGATACATAAGGAACGAATGTCAGGTACGATAACTTTACTCAACCGATGGAGTATTCGTTTGTTTCCTCCCCCTTGTTCTAAGTGGGTGATTCGTTTGGATTGTAAACAATGTGACATAAGTATTGAGTACAGACTATTCAGCACCTTGTAAATACCTGGGCTGTCATTGGTGCGATGGCTATTTAACCGTAGGATGTAAAATGCTCTTTAAGGTAGTTGCACTGGCTAATTTTTGTGTCTCAGATCATCGTCATTTTTGGCCTATTTAAAGTATATGTCACCTAATATTCAAAAAGTATTGTTTTGTTTCTGTACCATGGAAGGAAATTATTCTACAATTGAGCAAAGTTTGACGTTTTTACCGGAAGTTGGCTTCATGGACCGAGAAAGGGTCTGGGTCGGTCGCTAACGAGAAAAACTGAGTATGCAATATTCTTGGCAGCGGTTTTCCGCCCCAGCTCCACGTGAAGAAAAACATGGCGGCTAGCTCGATCGTCGAGGCATCGAAGGAGGCGGCTTTTGCGGCTTTTGAAGCTGAATTTTCACGCAACGGGTAGGTTTTAAGATCTTTTTCATATTTTTAATCGATGCCAGTCTTTAATTGAGAGAAATATCGCATTTTTAACAGATTCCAAGTTCCCGAAGGACTAATTCGTCTTCTGCGGAACTACAAGCAAAAACCTCACGAGAATCCTGATAGTTGCCGTCATAGGTTGTACAGATACTTGTGGTCACTTCTATGGGTAAGCATGCGGTTCTTTGCACTCTTCTTGTACAAAAATGCTCCATCCTGTTTGTGTGTTTAATTCTTCGTATCAAGTTGATGAAATATTTTTGCAATGATGATGGAGGTGACGAGATATTTTCTGGGAGGTCAATACTTTCATTGTCTTTGAAATCGAAAGAAAATTGAGACCTCGAAAACAGTGAAAATTGTCTACTTGTTTTAAAACGGGTTTTGAAAGACCATGATCGAGTCTTGAAAGACATTTCAATCAAGATGTATCCACAAAATGGAAGTATGTTGTGGCATAATTGTTTCAAGGTTTCTCCTTCCTACATGTAGTACCCTTGAATGGTAGGTCTTGTCTTTCTGACTTGCATTATATTACAGAAGGGTTTATTGTCTAAAGTAGGTATTTTGAAAATGTGAGTTGTAATAAAAACTGGACTAACAGTATTGGTTTTATTTCCTTTTTTGTAGTTTGGAAGTGGAAAGACACTAGGCGCCTCTGTGGGCAGATAGCCCACGTATGTTTTCCCTGTCAGCCTGAAGCGGGTGGTCAGGGGAATTTTTGCCAGTGATGTTGTAGATCAACCGGATCCCACCCATGACGGGGTACATTGTTTTCGTTTGCTGAACCCTAAATGTCTTTAGATTGAGACATTGTGCAGTTCCAGAAAATATCCATGCCACCCTAACAAAGGTTTTTTTGTGTGTGTTTGAACCCCCCTTCTGGAAATTCCAATTTAGCTTCATACTTTTCTAAAATTTGGCTTTAGAGACCCCTTTCCTCCTCAGAATTTCCAATCACCCTCTCTGGGGAGAATACAGATATTTTTTGAACCCACATATTTACATAGTAATTACTTTTTGTCTTTTTCAGGTTTACAAGGTAAACATTGGAGACCTTGCTGAAGCAAAATGGCCTGCAGCGAGGAAATCAAAGAAATCAAACAAATAAGCATGGAAAATTATTTTATTTAGAAATAAATGGTGATTATTTATGAACAATTTTTTTTACCAGTAATTCAAAGACATTTACAATGAACAAGGAACAGACAAGAAAAATGCTATAATACATATCTTGTAATTTATCAGATCTTATCAAATCGAACATATCAATTATTTTCAAAGCCGTACAATAATATTTAGAGCAAACAAAGCAGTGATACAAAAATTATTTTTGAAATATATACAAGCAAATAAATTTGATTTCCAATATCCAATTACTGTCTGTCACACTTGTTACTATGGGCATTGTTTGAAGTCATTACAATGAAGACTTTCTGAAAGTGCTTTCTACCAAATCCTGTTGTTTCACCTAACTTGATAAAATGTGCTCTATTCAATCAGAAGCATCATTGAACCACAAAACAGAAACCCATTACAGCTTACATTTTTATCTCTCGCATCTAATTGGTCTTCTTTTCCAAACACAATAATCCCAACAAAATAAACATCCCAAAATACTTCTGGTGTTCACGGCTTTTATAGTTTCACTGTAATATGGATGGTTGCATCATGTCACACTATTCTACTGGACTACCATAACCGCCATCCAAAGCTGGAACAATGTGGACAATAGCAGGAACACGGCGTCTAATTTGAACACCAATGTATGTGGCTTACAGGGAAGTTAAAAACGAACTCGATTTGCAATTGTAGTACTAGCTTGACAGGTGCAAACACCCTTGCCTATGTACACTCGTGTCAGGGCAAGGCAGCAAAACTATTGACATTACTACAATACAAACAGTGCTCTTTGAGTTCTTACTAGAAGAAACAGAATGTTTTAAAAATGTCCTTACTTATTGTTCTTCTTGTTGAGCGGACAAGAGTGACTTGAGGTGCGTAGGTGACTTGTAGATCCGCATTTGCATTTCCTGCCGCTCACTATTTGGGTGTCCTCCCCACCTAACAATTGCTCTGCTTCTTGTACCAAATTGGAGTCTTCTGTGCCTTCCTCCTCACCCTCTACACCATAGGTGTGAATAACAGCCTGTCGCTTCACCCATTTCTTGCGTTCTTCCTGGTCTTCTGCTCGAGCAACTTTCTGAGAAATCCTCTGCTGTTTATACTCCTTAGTTTTCTTCTTTGCCAGGTCCTTCATTCTCTCTTGCGTGGCTTTCTGAAAGGCTCGAACAACCTTGGGTATTATTGGAAGTTTCAATCGCTCGTACAAATCAACAACCCAATGGTAGTCTTTTCCTCGCTTTTCAAAGCACCAAGACATGTTTCCCTGTGCCAGACCACAGTTAGTGCAGGCTATGTAATGCAACCTGAAATAAAATAAACACAATGTATTCACTTTACACACAGTGAACTCCAACGAGAAATGAAATGGTAAATATTGTATAAATTACACTGGTAATGTTGTGTCAACCTGACATTATGATAAGGCTAAGCAAGGCCCCTTACAACACCCTGACCATTGGAATGATATTTATTTACAAGGTAAGGGATTATGTGCAAAATAGCAAGATTGGAACCTAAATACATTAGACTAGTTGCCCACTAATGTAGACCTGTTTTTTTCTTTCCCAAGTACCAGGAACTGTAAATGCCATAGATTTACATTACACTCAATAAACATCTGCAGGAATGAATAATTTATTTTGAAAGTGCACAAATTTGCTGACCAGAATTGAAAAACAATACTGGCAGATTTATTGACATTAGGCATCATGATAATTATGAGCTTTTTTACTTTGAAATGAAGTTTTGTGATAGACATGGTAAAATGGCAGGTGAAAATCCAAACTGAACAGCAACATTGCATGTAGATATACTGCATAGTGACATTGGGCAGCCCTTTGATATTTATGTTACTTTAAATACCTGCACAAGCTTTGGCTCTTTGCTCTGAAATGTGGAAGGACAGCAAAATGCGCTTCACACAAGTTTGACTGCCCCCTTCCCATTTCTGGATGGATCACAGCTTCCGCATCCTTAGCTCGTAGCTCGCATTCAGTGCGATAGGCCAAATGATGGAATGCACACTTGAGCACTGATTTTGTGGCATAAGCTTTTCCCTCACAAGATAGCTCCTCGTCGTCGTCACTGCATTTACCACAAGAGCACACTGTCAGTGGGTGAAAGTCACATTCACCATCATTCCATTTATGTTCATTTTTGGAGTGGTGATCTGCTAAGGCCCTCATACGTTTTGCATAATCTTCTGGATTTTTGCACTGTTGCAAGCAGCAAAAGTGGTTGATGCGAGCATTGTTGATGAATGTATCCGACAGACACCCGCAGGACTTGCTGTGACGCTTGCACTGGCATTGAGCTGATTCAACATCAGGAAACGTTGTCTTCAATCTTGAGATTTGTGTGGCTGAGAATACCTTTTGTTTTGAAAGTTCCTTGAGATTGTTTGCATGTGCCCTTCCAACATGGCCCCCACACTTGAATACTCTTCTGGGCTCTTCACCGAAAACCTTTTCTACAGACTTCTGCGAACTTGAGTCCCCATCTTGCCAAACTACAACTATATTGCAACCCTCATCTTTCGCCTGTTGATAGCATTCATCAGCCAGAACACCTTCCATCGATTTAGCCGTTCCCATATACAGTTCATCGTCATCTGAAGCCCCTTTCATGCACTTGTGCCCGAACCAAAGAAGACCTCCAGTCAGGTAGTTCTTGATAATAAAGGAGCCATTTTTACTAAAATGGCCCCTAGTGTGCCATACCCCATCTGATGTTACAACACCACGCTTCCAACTTCCAAGCACTCCATCATCCAAAGCTTTCATGTTGTTCTTTGCTTCCTCACACATTTCACTTAGAATGTTGTGAATATGAGGAAAGATGAGTTTTACGACCTCATAATATCGATTCTTAGATATCCCCTGGATACCAAGACACTGGTTCAAAGTCTTGTTAAACTTTGAAAAGCCATGCCCAGAAACAATAAATGCTACAGCAAGTGCCAGGCCTACCACAGTTCGCCTTGAGGCTTCCACCATTGACGATCCTTGGAAATTAACACTCCGCAACTGGCAACCACTGCAGGCAAATGTTATGTTAATAGTTCCTCCAAGGCCCACTGTTTCCACTTTAGAAGGGACCAACAAACCTGGAAAATCATACATACTATTATATGTAACAGGGTGTGGAAATTATGAAAGGCTTCTACCTGCACTTTGACTGAATGTACCTAATAATTTTTAAATAATAGGCCAGAGGAGGGAAGGTTGACTGTGGTGGCGATTTAACTTCTTTTTTTTTGGAACACAAGGCCAAATCCCACCATGTTGGGAATATATATCTTCCTTTATGACATATTGGTCTAATTTTGACAAAAACAAACTGTACAAGGGTGGCAAATTCTTTGGGTGTGGAAAACAACAACCAAAATTATTTTTGCAATACATGTAATTTATATAGATTATAGCTTAGTTGCAGGTAGTTTCAATTACATGATGGTGAATGGCAAATTATAAAATGGAATTACAAGAATAATGTGTCAAAGGTTCTTTAAGCACAATAACATAGAAAGCTAGCTCAAAATAATGGAGACTAAAAGCACAAAAATCTCTTAATTTTGATCCTATGTTAATTTTGAACAGGTGTGATAATTGGGCAATATGTTATTATAAAAATAGTTTAGAGAAGCCAAACACATTAAAAACACATTGAAAACAACTTTTAGAAACGAAAAAACATACCATCACATTCCTCCGTAGAACATCGAGAACTCTTGTTGATGTCTTCGACAAACTTGCAGATCTGTGTCGATTCGCAGACACACAAACGCTGTTCCACTTCATGATGAGAATTTTTGAGGACCTTTGAGGTGGATGGCAGTTTCTCTTCGTTATCACTTTCTGTAGCATGATAACCATCGCTTTCGCTGCTTTCATCTTGGAAACATAAACGCATTCCTCTTTCACGGAGTACTTTCTCCACCTCCGGCGCAGAGCGGTATTTTGTCTTCCCAGGTGAATAGTAGTCCACGATCGCTCTGGTCTCACCTTCCCTTGTTTCACTTTCCCATTGAGCGGGCAGGGTGAATTCTTGTCGAGATTGTACTCCCCTTCCTCTTGCGGATGCACTTTTCTGTCCCTTTTCCGACATCATTTTTTTCTTTTCTCTTTTAGGTAGCTTTTTTTTCTTTGGACATGGTTCCGAAGGAAGCGACGCCATGATTGTTTACTGACTTGAGAACGGCAGTGCGCGTAAAGAAACTGGTAACGAGTAAAACGGAAGTAAAATGTACATCCGGCCCCCGCTGGTTGGCCCATGCCTAGCAACACCCAAACAAAGCCCAAACAAAGCCCAAACAAAGCCAGTTTTGTAGACTGCCATTCTTTTTTACCAGCGGTTTTCTTTCAAGATGGCAGCGAAGGGAAGTGAAAAGCGATTTACCGCGCAAATTGCCATTTTCACGGAAATTTAGCAAAGAAAATAACATTTTTAGGCGCAATAACTAGACAGGTGCACTTATTTTCACATTTTATTTTGATTCTATTTACTCATTTCGTATGAAACTTGGCAGATTGTTAGTTTGAATGATTACGATCGTTTCTGTGTTTGGTCCACCTCAGACAATTGCTAGATAAATTATTTCGATTTTTTTTCCTGCGCAAAATAAGATTTCCCATAACTTGTGAAGAATATGTTCATTTCAGTGGAGCAAACACATAAAGAACCATCTGAGGCTATTATTCAAATAACCGATTTGAAATGAAGACAATCGTCTTTGTGAACGATGTATTTTACAATTTTCTCAATTCGAATGCACTGCAGGGGTGCCATCTTAATTGGATTAGAGTGTGTAATATGATACTTTAGATATCCAAAAAAAAACCTTACCCCTTTTCCTGTATATTGATTTGAGTGAGAAGTATGTTCACTGTTTCTATGAATTTTAACAATTTTTTACTTTCGTATAGAGTTTTTGCCAAATTACCCGGGGCACCTACCTTAAACCATTAAATGAAGGAAGTATAATGCTGGACCCTTACTGGGACTAAGACTTGAGGTTTTTTTTTCCAGGTACAATCGCTTTACTCAATACCTGGGTTATTCATACTTTTCCTCCTGTTTATCCCATACGAATGCTTCATTTAAGATGTAGACGATGTAACATTACCATTACGCACAGACTATCCAGTCTGCGTGAATACGGAACCTGTTTTTGGTGCAACCGTAAATTTGCGTTCAATACCGCTTTCATAAACGATTCATTGCTCCTTACCACTGGTACAAGGTTAAAAACAGCATTGACACTATTCGCTTACGCTGTTGTATCTGTTAAGCACATGTGCGATCTATTTTCGACAGGGAAACTCCCTACAAGGGATGCGAGATGTTAATAAACTTGGGTGTGGAACTTTAATTTTGCAGTACCCATGAAAGTCTTTGTGAAAAGAAAGGAACCTGTTCAACCCAGAAGACCAGACTGTTTTGTGTTTTACGCTCCTCACGTTACTTTTATTACGGACTCTTTTGTAGATACCTTTCATATCATTGAATGTTTTATTGGAGAAAAGGACAACAGAAGGGTGTTCACTTATTTTTAATTTTGCAGACTCCCACCTTGTTTTAGCTCACAATATAATCGATTATAGCCGCAGTGATGGCACATTATGGTTAAAATGTCAAGACTGTCAAATCCACGTGAGACCCGTTAAATTTGTCTGTCAACTCTGTGGGGGATGTGACATTTATTGCTTTGAAGACTTTGTGGATTTTGTATTAGAGGATTAAAAAATTACTTTTTTCTTTTTTCTAGACACCTACCATATTGTATTGCATTACTTTTTATTTTATTCTTGTCCGATCAAAGGAAAAATAGCTTTTGTCAATCCACGCAACTGGTGTATATTTTATTAAGAGACCATTTTTTTCTTTTAGAATCCATTCACGTGTTAACGCATTATACTGTATTTAGAAGTTGGCCGTGTGATGACGATTTTCCCCCGTATAAAGGAAAACTTTCTATTGTAACGCACTGGATGCTACTACTAATCTTGATGTCCTGCAATAAGTTTCAACTCAACGATTACCAAGTGTTGGCGAACGTGTCGTAGCTGCAGAAGACAATGTTTAGTAGGATGTAGCGCAAGACTGATTGGTGTTGTGGTACCGACTATTTAATGTCATGTTGTATGGTACATGAATTAGTATGATGAAGTATCTAGTACGTATTAGTGTGTCCTGCAGTACAACATGTTTGACAAATCACTTGCGTGTAGTATAGTTCATAGTTCACTCCGGGCTAGTCAAAGTACGTGTGGCGGCCTGTAGGCTGTGCTCGTTTCCCTCGTGCTCCTCTTCCTCGGCCTCGCGTCGTTCCCCTGGTGGTTGCTCTGGTTGCTCGGGGACGAGCTGTGGTGGCTTTTCTCTTGGCTGCTGGTGCAGAGTTACCCGCCGATGTGCTGCTCTCCGCAATGCTGGCCCAAATGTTAGTCGTGCAGGATGGTCTTTTTCTCGCGGCTGGTGTTTTCCCTTTGTGGGTGCGCAACAGAGTGCCCGGCTCCTGATATGGGTCCGGGTCTTGCTGCGTTATGAACAGGGCGTGTTCCGCCGATGATTCTTGTGTGTTAAACGGCTCCTCCTCCTCGTTGTATTGCTCCTCGTCCTCGTCCAGTATGTTGGGGCGTGGTCGTCTGCGGGGTGGAGGAGCAATTTGTTCGTCTTGGTCATCGTCCTCATAGGGACACTTTGCTTCGTCGTCTTCGAAGTTTTCTTCTACAGCAACCGAAAAGGTAGCAGTTTGGCGCGCTTGCCTAGTAGAACTTCTTTGGGTGAGCGCATCCCAGATACTGCCGCCCTGTTCCTCTTCGGGACTATTTCCGTGTGACTCAGTGTCTGTGAGGCTATATATGCAACCATGGACTCCCGAGATGGGTTCTGTTTGAAAGACTGTACTTCCGGCAATTCCCGGTGCCTCTTACTGTATTCAGCCGGGTGGCTGAATAATGTTTCTAGAGTCATCATGTGTGTTTCTATTGAGAACATTGTGCCGGATGCCGCAAACAGGTGCTGGCAGAGACTTTTCAGGGTGTCATCCTCAATAAATTTCATTAAATCGGCCAGATCGCGTTCATCCGGTTCTTCCGCTGTCGCAGAATCTTTTTTGTTGAATCTCTGTAGCACTGTCCTGATGGGTCTGGCTTTGTTCAGCAGAGGGTCCACGGCGTGTCTGGTAAACACCTTGTCTTTATATTTGGCGAGTGTTGCATATTTGGCGAGTGTCGCTAATGGCATAATTCAGCCTTGTCAACCACTCGCAGTTCCAATGGAACAGCTTATCCAAAATCTCGCGGGATGTTAGGAGGCCATGCGTTTTGCCGTATGGGGTTAGAAAATGTTTGGTTTGGTGTTTGAAATAGTTGACGCCGGTTTTGGTCTCCGGCGTCCACAGGTTTTGATTGCGTCTTGACATAGCTGCAAAGAAATAATTGCGCGTGAGATTGTACATTGACGCGTCAGCAGTTACCGTTCACAGCGTATGTGTATCTCTGCTCAGCTGCTATGTGAAAACGGGTTGGAGTCAATAGCGCCACGGAAGTCGGGGAAACGGGTGAGTGCAGACTGACTATGAACAACAAGGGTGGCATGTGTAACATACAGCAGCCTCGTGTAAGACATGCTATGGACAAGTGCTTCGTTGAGGCGCGAAGACTAGGTGTTTAAGTTAAAGTGCATATGAACCGAAAATTATTTTTAGTCAGTTAAAATCTTTATCATTTAAAATTCTCGATTCCAAAGTTTGAGATGTTTTGAGTAAAAACTGCCGATTTTATAAGCGATTGAAGTTGACCTATTTTGCATCAAAAAATGGTCAAAGGATTACAAGAGACTGGGTCGAGTGACGTCATTTTGGTTGCACCGCGAGTGTTTGTTTACAAGATACTATAAACTATAAAGAGCTTAGTCGAGAGATGTCAAGTGATTCGGAAATAAGCAGCGTTGAACAAAGCGACTCAGAAGAAACATATCCAGAAGAGGAAATAGAAAATGATGATGTAGATGTAGAGGTTGTTCTTAGTCTCGTTCAACCTTATGAAGACGAACCTCTTGCAGACGCTTCCGCCGAACCACATATGGAAGAAGAGAACGAAGATGCCGATGCGGATGGCCTTACACCAACTGTTTTAGAGGCCAGATATGAAAGAACGGTTCCAGTTACGTCCTGGTTTGTATAGCCATTTCAAAATAATTTGTATTGCATTTTCCTTTCCTGTCAATTTATATTTGGGAGAAGCTTGTCTTTTATGTTTACGTTATTTCCCCTGCCTTCTCAGGTGCCAATGTGAGCTATGCAACGACATGAATTTAGTTGGGGCGCTGGAGTTTCGTTGTTGTAGAGAGGTGGTCCATTCATCGGGGAAGCTTGTCTTCGATGGATCCATCGAACGCATCAGCTGTATAACACAGCATGAAGACTACGCAGCTCTAAGCAACAGGACGGTTCTGCTTCAAGTGGCTCCATTGTTGAGAAACAAAGATGGCCGAAGCTACCGCCGACGATCTGGAGTTCCAGAGAACGAGTGAGAAATAATTTTAATTCCAGATATATTATTATTCTCTCCCGTGCAAGCTTTATTATTTTTGCAGACTAGAAATTTTTGCTGAAATGTTTGCGCTGTTTGGGTAGTAGTTAGAAGGACAACAAGGGCAAGAGTTCTATTGTTTAGACTTTGCCACGGTTTTGAAAGCCATCTTGACGGGTAAGAAATTACAGCGTTTGTATGAGAATCCAATGTCCAATAATTTTCGTTAAATGGCCGTTTTCAAAAATGTATGAATTGCGAATCTAAGTTACAAGGTAATGGACTTTTGCAACAAAATTTAATGGCCTGATCTGGGCTAGAACCGCTTTCGCCGACCAAAATTTCCCGGGAAAAATTACAAACAACTCGGGAAAATTCAGGCGCGCAGGCACGGCTCCGAAAATTTGTCAGTAGAATACTGTACTGCGTAGCTTGAGTGTTTTATTGTTATTTTCTTTTTTGAAAACGGTTGTTTTACAAAAATTATTCGACACTGAATGCTCATGCACACGCTGTGACTTTGACGCTGTGACTCTCGCGTTTGCCAACTCGTCACGATGCTTTCCAAAACACGGTCCGTGACAAGATCTATAGATACGACAGATCACTTCCTTGCTTAGCCGTGTTCGTTTTTTTTCCAGATTCATTCGTGCAGTGGCTTATAGATGGATGATACGCTGGCTTTGTGGGTATATGGGCTGGGAAAACACAAGGCCCCTTCCAGCCTGTATTTATCATGACATCAGGTCTCGTTACCAGACTTTGCAATCAAGAGGATACAGAAACGCACTGCCAGAATAGTTTTATTTGGCATAGTATATCATCAATGTTATCAAGTGTACAATAATAATCAGCCATGTTGATTAAACGAAACATGATTTTGCTTACTTTGTTTATGTTATTTTCATTGGCAAGGGAATCATCATAAAGGGGGTAACCCCCATAATGCAACTACTGTTTTTTGGGCTCATATTTTTCATTTTTTTGTTTCCTTCAAGTTACAAGTAACACTCTACTATTGATTTTTGATTGAAATGGTTTTCTCATGCAGTTTACTAAAAAAGCACCCATACAGTGTGGATTTCAAAGGAGTTAATTGTAGAAGATTTCTTTTTCAACATTATTAATTTTTATTCAGGACATTTTCTTCTGGTGTGGCCTGGTCTTTTACATTTTGAGCACTTTCTTACTGCCCTAGAGCCACTGGCAGGCTGTTGAAAACTGCAGCTTGCTTGTTGCAGGACTTCTTGCTCTGCCCCTGAAGAAACAAAAATACTTCGTCAAGCAAATTTTATTTCAAGGTTTGTGAACTATAAATTAATGATGTGCCACTTTCTTGTATTGACAGAGTCTTGCTTTTACCCTTATTTTGCCTGTACATGTGCAAATACTTTATCTTCCCCTCCTCAGAATAACTTTATAGGTATTTAGTCAATAATTGAAATGTAACATACTTGCTGGGAAAAGTTGAGTGCTGATTCTTTGTCCTTGTTTCTCTTCATGTGTTTTTACTGCTGTTTCCTTGTCAACACGACCACTGAATTGAGCAGTGAGGGGTTCTGGAGTCCGGGTAGAATATCTGTCAAAAACCTCTTTCATCTCTTGTTTAGACAAATTAAACAGCAGCTTTTTTATATCTTCAGCATACCCTATAAAAAACAAAATTGCCAAATATTTACTTTGAATATTCTGTGCTGATTAAATGTGCATAATCATAAAATCATATTTACATCCCTATGAGTTTATCAATATTGTAGCCACTGCAAAGTAGTTTGCCATGAAATAATGTACATGCAAAGGTTGTGGATAACACTGCAGTCTGGAAAGCAAGTTTTATTCACTTGACATCCTTTCTTATCCTTTTTTATTTTTTATAAAATATTAGAACTATTCTAAAAAGGATAAAAAGTAAAAATTATTAGTATAACAATGATTCACTCTACAGTCAACTTACCATATGTTGGGGGTGTAGCTACTTCTCGAACAACCTCCTCACCTAGTTTGAATTTTGGGTATGTGATTCGGAAATACTTTTTACCATCCCTGGTTACCTGGGTATCCCTATGAAGATTCTCATTGAAGTGGAGACTGGCAAGGATGTGTCTGAAAACAAATTCCAAACAAGCATTCTGTGACATGAGGGGCAGGAGGAGGGTGCAATGACTTGAAATGGGTTGTCAATCAGGGGTTTCAAAACAAGCCAGTGACCGCCGGAGTTAAACCGGCTACTTGATAGCATGTCGCCGGCTACTCTGGTCATAACTATCAGCTCTAGACAAACAATCTCGATTGTAACAGCTGCCTACTTTTCCAGAGTCAGGCACCTACTTCAAAATATGTTGAAACCACTGGTTGTCAATTAAGTACTAACTGTTATGTAGTCAATAGTCATGAAAAACCAGTATTAATTTAAAAAATGTTTGTTGGACACTAACTGTTTTTGTAACATAATTTTTTGTATTTGACAACAAAAATTTAGTACTACCTGCAAAAGGAGCCGAGCCAAGAGAAACCAATCATCTTTGGATGCCAGTGGTTCAAGGTGGCATGAAACCCCTCTAAGCAACTTGTTTGGGCATCTGGAGACAACTGCTCTATATCCTTCAGCAATGCTTTGCCTGTGAGAAGGCTTTTAAGTTTGTCATAGGCAGCAGTACCTACAATAAAAAGTAAAAGGGTGTACATGAACTTTTGGTACACTAAAATTAAAGACAATTCCAACAGCTGTGACCTTTAATTATAAATACATTAAAAATTATATCCTCACCAATTTTGATCCACTTTCTAGATGGAAGGTTTCCATGATTGCAGACCTTGTAGAGTGGGTCAGGGTGATCAGTATGTTTATTTGCAACATGTCGCAGGAATGAATTCCACTTAGCCAGGATGAGGCTGCCAAAACCAGGTTTGGTAGATGTAGCACTCCAATAAAGGTGTCGGCGAATTCCCTTCATCCAATCCTGGATGATTTCACATCCCTTCTCTTTACTTGCAGCAAGCAGCGTTTTGGTAACTGAGCGGGCCACATGCCAAATGTCAAAGAAGTGAGTAGTGCCAGGGCAGTTTTCTCTAATCCATTTGGCTATACCTCTATGACGGTCAGAGATAAACACCCCAATTTTAACGCCAAGCCGCTGCAGAAAGCCAAAGCACCGTTTTACTCCTTCAAGCTCTGTTTGGTAGCTGCCACCAGTCTCATTTGCCTGTAAGAAATTTTTTGAGAAAGAGATCTAATAAATCTTCAATAATTGGCGGGTCCAAGACATCGTGTTCTTAATAGATGCTTGAAACTATATTTTTACAACAGTAAGGTAAAAAAAAAAAATTCAGTTCACATAACAAAGTAAATGGGTAATTTTACTGAAAATTTTCATTGGATGACAAGAAGATGTGTTGTAAGGGTTCTATATCACTAGAACTGAATACAATTTTTCAAGGTTGAGTAACACCTTATTTTGTTTCTCTGCACTCTCTCTTGGTTTTAATAAATGGTGGCTTTCATGTCATGTCTTTTATATGGAAGGGCTGCACTTATAAAACCTTCATACCTGAACAAGCTCAAAGTGTACAATTTTCATGATGGTTGTACATAGCAATGTGTATTCACCATACTTCGCTGAGTGCCCCATGGAGTCATACCGGCCATCCCCAGCCCAAACTACATCCTTCAGGTCCTTGACCTTATTGAGGTCAGTCTGGTAGGACTCCCAATGGTGAATAACAGCTGGAAATAGGAACGATCTTTGGTGCTTAAAAAATGTTCTTGCAGAGTAACAAACCAGTCCCATGTGACGAAACACAAGGAGAATCTTGCTGATAGAGGCACCAGCCATCAAAACAGCAAGACTCAATAGGACATTACCAGCTGGATATTTTCCATGAGGCATCATCCTTTGAGAGGTCCACACATATCCCTTAATGCTTTTGGCACACTTCTGCCTAACAGTCACCATTGTGCCATTTTGAACCATAGACACTTGAGGATTATTTTCTTTGCAGTTGAAGCAAAATAACAAAAAAATTTTCAAAAGCATTTCATAAAAAACAATAAATTTTGGCTGGTTGTAATGGTAGTCAGAAGAGTCTGCATCTGCCCTGAAAAGAAAAGAATAATATATATATATAATTATTATACAGTATTGAAACAAAGAAAAGAGACCTTTTCAATAATTCATGGCTCACAAGTTTGAAAGTTTCAATAGGTAATCGATCCAAAGCATGACACGTTAATTTTACATCTTGAACGATGAAAACATAACTTAATACTTGAAGAACTTAAGCCAAGAGAAATACTACAACAAACACAAAAAGAAACACCCTGATTTTCAGATGAAAGCAGGAAGGAACTTAACACAAGAAGGTAACCCCAAGAGTGGCTTTTCCAACGACACCTAAACAATGGGCTACAGACATTAATTCTTACTTTATATCATTTGCATTTGATTCTGGTATTTCTTCCTCATCTTCTGTGGTTTGCTCTTCCTCTGAACTCGCTCCTGTTGGGCCCCACTCTTGGTCATTACCTTCCACAGCACCATCCTCCTCTTCCTCTCCAGTGCTTGACCATGAAAAATAATTTTGGCCATGTGAAGTACGCTCACTACTTAGCTGTGCAGATTCTCCTTCTTCTTCCTCTGTTTCGTTTTCAGCCACACACTAAATCAAAACCAAGAAAAGGTTATATTATTCTTTTAGAGCATTACTTCAAGTTATTGAAAAAAATAAAATATGGTAGTAAACTGAGTAAAACTTACACTCTGAAGTTCAGCAATGGTGGCCCTCAAAGAACAGACCTCCTTTTTTAGACCTTTCACTTTGCCCTTCAGCCGTTTCTTCGCGGGCATTGCTTTTTGGTACTCTGCTTTGTGCTTGCATCCTTTACAGCTTGTTGTACCAGTATGCATGGAGGATGAGGTCGTACCATATGCTGCTGAGTTGTCTGAAGGAGGCTCCTCAGGCTCCTGAATTGTAGGCACCGTAACAGAGGCTGAGGTTGATGGGATGTTTATAACGTCCTCACCAGAAGTTGATGGCCCAGGCAAAGTAGTAGGCATTTGCATGTCTTTGGAAACAGCTTCTGATTCTGCACCTTGGTCTAAAGATGTTGTACCATCAGAAGCTGGTTCCAAAGTGGCAGGAGCAGTGGATGAGGAAGGCTTTTTCTTTTTCTTTTTGGGAGGCACATTCACTTTAGCCATAACTTCACGTGTTAACTAAAACAAGAAACAAAGAACAGGTAAAACTTATTGATGTTATTACAATGCCACTTCCGAAAAACATTATAATATATAAGCTAACTATTAATAAAATCTGATATGTCTGTAAAGAAAACAGCAATTCTTTTTCTAGGATAAAAAAGGAAACCCTTTTGACTGTTTAACTGGACTAATATAGTTTACCTATTGGCGTCGAATTATTGTCAACGACGACCAAAACTAAGGGTTTTTATTCTTCTCACTTTGTCGGAAGAAACCTAAAAAAATGCGGCCGTCTTGTTTACTGACGTCACATCACACATCAAGGTCATTTTTAGACTCTCTTGAAAGTCACGAAGTGGTGAAAACTAAGCAAATCGTACATATCTTTAAATAGTTATGAAGACAAGTAAACGGTAGCTGGTATTCCTGACATAGAAAAAATATGTGGGACTACTACTGTAGCACAGATCGCTGGAAATAAGCGTGTAAACATATGAAATTCTTACCTTCCTCTTTTCTCGCTGACTGATCTTTTCAGGTGACTGAGGGGTAACAGAATCCCTCGTTGGCACGGCAGTCGCTTTTAAAAAGACTCTCATTTCAAGTTTATACTCTTTCTTCACAGACCTGACAACTGACATCTTCCTTTCATAGCAAGATTCGTCAAAATGTGCAGAACATAACGAAGCATACTTCGAGGTCGGGTCTTTATAATCATGCCTATGGCGACGCACAAATTGCACCCATTGAGCTCTTACAGACGGATCAGATGGAAACTCGTGCATACGTATTCCAGGCGTAAATGTCGTATTTTTACAACTTCGCTGGTTTGGGGTTCCAGCGGCGCAATATCGCCCTCCTCTTCGCGTCGCTTTCGGTGTTTTCGAACTCTCCGCCATAGTTGCTTTGTTTGAAGGATTCAAGATGCAACCAAAATTACGTAATTTACGTCATCAGCATAAAGTCACGTGGTAATTTGACCGCGCGATTTGAAGACCTTTTTTTGGTACGAAATAGGCCAACTTCGATCGCTTATAAAATCGTCAGTTTTTACTCAAAACATCTCAAACTTTGGAATCGAGAATTTTAAATGATAAAGATTTTAACTGACTAAAAATAATTTTCGGTTCATATGCACTTTAAGGCTGGGGTCAACTGGTCAGCTAGCATTGGTGTCAGGATCCTGATGTCCTCACTCTTGCGTACTCTGGAGAGAGCGACATATCCCATACCGCTGGGGACAGTAGGGCAGTCGAACTAGACGATCAGCTTTTTGATGTTAGCGCCTTACGTTTTGCAGATCGTCATGCAATAGGCTGGGTTTAGCGCATAGTGCACTCTACTGCGCCCGTCTTCAGTGGTGGTCGTGACAGGGTAGGTGAACGTCGTCTTCCCATTTGGAAACTTCAAGAGGAGGGTGTTGTTCTGATTGTTTTGGATTGTGGCGAGCTGGCTGTTGACCACACCAGTACGTTTGTTTAGATTTTGAGTTACAACGACGCGCATGTCGCGAAAAGGCAGGAAGTCGTGGACGTCATTCTCGAGGGGTATCGTCGACACCCGTGTTTTCTCCTGGAACATGCGGGCAATCACGATGTTGTTGACACAATTTGCTGCATCAGGGGAGACTGTTAGAAAGGTGGCGTCTGGGGCGTCTTTAACAGTGTGCCATATGTCTAAGTCCGTTATGTCGGATTGATTGAATAGAAGCAAGGGGGGCTGGAAGTTGTCCACCACGTACTGTTGGGGGCGGCTATATCGGATGTATTGCAAGAAGTCCATATACGGCTTGTCGGTGCAGCGGAACTGCTGATACAGGGAGTGGATCTGGCAGACTTCGCGCAAGCAGTGGTTCTTCAAGATTGATGTGGTCTGGGTCGTACAGCCGTTGATCGTCTGTAAGGGCGGTTGTTGACTTTCGTCGCCGGCGATGATGAGGAGGGGGCGATAGACCTGTTTCTCGAGTGTATCGTGGACCATCTCGAAGGTGTCGTCAGCGACCATCGAAGCCTCGTCAATGATGATGGCATCGTACTTCCCGATGTTATAGTTGACCACGTATTATTGGTCCGCCGCAACCGGGATGTTGAAAAGCACGTGGATGGTGTCAGCCTGCAGATCCGGGTAGAATTCCTCCCTGTAGTTGGTAGCAAGAAGACCCAGGGGAGCGCACACAGTAACGGAGTATTCTTCTTCAATTAAGGTGTGGACCAGGCGCTTCACCACTTGAGTCTTCCCAGTTCCGGGACAGCCTAACAGCAGTTGGTATTTGAGGTGATCAGTTGAGTTTTCCTCTGCTAGTTGGTTCGTAGACGAACTGTCTCGAGGTGACCATGTGCCGTAGATCTGACATCGGTGTGTCTGCACAAGAGAAAGGTATCTGGAGTAGATGGCTCGCTGCTGTGGGGAGAGAGGATATTTCATCTCAAACTGGGAACGTTCAGATGTTGCAAACTTGTTGTCGATAACTCCCAGTTGCCACAGCGTGTACAGATCTTCGAGGGATTGCATGTATAGCACGATTGTGTCCAGATAGCTCCTCTTGTGGGATTCGCTTGAGAGGTACTCGAGGATGGTGTCTCTGGAGCCTAAGATGTTGGGGAGCTTTTCCTTTGCTGGCACGAAATGCTTGATAGGTTTGGGCAAGCGGTCTTCGCGGAGATCATGAAGTTCGTCTAGGGTCCGATGAGGGAGATTCATAATGAGAAGCTGATAGAAGTACACCGGATTGAACGTGGAGAAGTGCTTTACCCCCACCAGAGTACTGCCGTTCTTGTAGCGTTTGGGCGGATTCTTCTCATGATCATACTGCTGCAACCAGTCTAGGAACCACCCCAGACCTTATCTAAAACGAATCGTTGAACTTCGTGACCTATTTTTAGAAGGTTTTCTTTTCAGTATCGTCTTCAGAGCGTGCCAGGTATTTTTGATGCACCTTGTGCTGCGTTTGGGCTGGTGTTGGAGCGGTGAACGGCTTGGTTCGTGAGTTACCCTATGCGATCTTCATTGATGTTAACTGAAGCACCATCTCCGGTCCCAAGGGATGCATGTTTTTGAGAAATGATGTTGCCGCTTGGTACGCCCCAAGGTCGACGGAGTAAAGTTGTTGGGTTTTAACTGCATCATGACACTTGGCGACGTACGAGGTGACATATTTTAACAGCATCTCCTTGCCATCGGAAGATTGCACATCCATGGAGCACTGAAGAGAGCCGGTGACCGCAGGTACGAAAGCTCGTAGGTTACAGCCCTTATCGGTGCGCGTGTGGTGGAAGGCAAAATACGTCTCGTTGTTCTCTGTGAGCACACGGTTTGACGCTTGCCTGAGCGGAAAACAACTTTTGCGGGATTTCTGCAGATCGTAGACTAAGAAGGCCTCCTCGACATTGCCCCAGGGTATCGTTGCAGACAATTTGGTGACATCCACGTCGTTCATATGCTCCAGCCGGATGAGTATGTGTGCGTGAAGTGTACCCCTCTTCTGGAACTCAAAGCGATAAAAATAGTTGGTAACATTGTTCGCAGAGGGGTCACTCTTCTTAGCAAAGAGGTGGTCCTTCCATCGGTTCGTATTGATGTACTGCTTGAGGACATGGGCGATGTGGATGGTTTCGGGTATGGCTAATTCTGTTGGCGCTTTGCCCGTCTGGTTATGTAGATGCTCTAACCAGGGAGGAAAGGGGAACGTCCATTCGAAGGGAGAGATCGTGATAAACATGGACGGGAAACCAAATTGCCGCACGGCATCTATCAGATAGCGATGCTGATTTGTCCAGTACTGGTGGCTAAACATCTTGGCCTCTAACGCTGTCGCAGGTAAGCATTGAGCTTGCTTAGCCGAGTTAATAGCTCCCGTGATCGTCTTAAACAACCAACGGTCGTAGCGATAATGGAGCAGATCGTAATGCAGCGCATAATCCGACACGGCAGACGTGATTTTGGTCATAAAAGATACCTTCCCGCTCTTCCTAGTTTCCTGGCCTTCCAGAAAAGACTCACACAGGCTGTTTTGGTGGTAGAGGTTTGGCCATAGTGTTGCTTCCACGCCATGGAAGGATTGATGAGAAAAGAGCTCAAAGATCCACGGCTTGCGGATGTGACTGCGATGCATGAGGATGAATTTCTTGTAGGAACAGTTTGGCCTGTTCCTTAAGTAGTCGAAGGCAGCTCTGGTTCTTTGCCTCGAGACTGGATCTGCGATGTTGCGATTTTTACCTGGACGTCGTCCTGGGCCCATTTGATCTTAAATGGCTCTTCGCGCATTCTATAGCCAAACATCATGCGAGTGTATTGGCCAGAGAATGCGCGAAAAGGAGGCAGGGCATAGATCTCATCCATGGTCAGATTTTGCAGGACTGCTGGAACTCTCCTCGGGTGAGGCACCTGATATCGGCCAGCGCTGCACGTATATGACTTGGAACTCGTTGGTTTGGTTTGCTTACGGTACGCAGGGAGAAGCTTTTTGGATTGGAGGGATGCACAGCGGGTGCAATATGCCCAGCTGCGGTGTTCAGCCCAGAATCTGAGGTCATTGGCTGTTTCTGTAAACACTCGTTTGCTCGTGGTCGAGCAGGTGGGGACTCTGAAAGCCCCGGGCATTGCTCGCTCACGCAGACGTTCCGAGCGGTGACCAGCTCTGGTTTCGTTGAGTTGACGTATATTGGTCGAACGTAGAATAACACGTGAGGGACGTTGTTCCCAGTATCTCTCGCTGGACGCCTTGGTCCATTTGGGCCGAGGCATTTCTGAGAAGCGAATCAAAGGTACCCGGTGTACAACGTTTGCAAGATCAACAAAGATACACATACGCCAGCCAATAACACCAACATTGAACATCAAGTGTGTTTTATGTAGGCAACATGACAGAGTATTACCACTGAGACAAAATGGCAGGGAAATATTCGCTAAGAGTGACTTCAGTCACTGAAACAAAACGAACATGCCTTTGTGACTGCCATGTTATCTCAGACTGCATACTGGTAGTGCTTTAAGAGCCTCCTAGGTACGTTCTGCAGCAGCAAAGATACACAAGTCCTATATAGAGTTACGACAGTAGTGTTGGTCAATGAAGGAGTTAATCGAGTTGCGAGGAACAAACTGCTTGCACAACCAAGACGTTGTCAATGAACTCTGTAAAAACACGCGTACTAGTCATTGCTTTAGCAGCCTCCTAAGGACGTTCGGCGTTGTTCTAGATTAGAAGAGTGTCTCAACGAAGTATTCATGAGGTGGTAACAATCGTCTACTCTCGTGTGGTACATAGACTGATCACTCAGTGAAGGCAGCGTACTCCTCCCTGCACTAGTTGCCACCCTAGGGAGTTTCTGCCGGCATCATCCTAGTTTGACAGTGGTGTCTACTAGTCCGTGCTCGAGCAGCTTAACTAATGACTTTCGACACTTCAACACAGCAGTGGACGTTATACTTACTGTAGAAGTGACGTCTTTGTTAGCAAAGACCAGACGTAATATGTTACAAGTCTCAACAACAGCAAAGTGATCTAAGGAACAAAGGAATCTTCGTTCTAGTGTTATCACGACAAACAGTGGCAGAAACATGGGTTATTTGCATAATCGTATTTTGTGAAACGAAAACAGCTAAGCATACTTACAGTATCAACAGGTTTCTTGACTGTTACAAGAAACGGTGGGTAAGGATCGACGCAAACAATAGCAATATAACCTGGAAAGGCAGTGGAAATATTGTGATTTGTATAATGCTATATGGAAGGACATCGACTCAGATCATTACATACGAGTTTGAACAGAAAGGTAGAAATCATATGGTACTTACAGATATCAGCAAGTTTCTTTGCACTGCGGAACAACTGCAGAACAGTGAATATCAATTAACCAAACGAATGAGCTGCAAACAAAAAAGAGTGTCCATCAGATTATTGTGGAGCTCCTGCCTTTTGTTACCGAATAGTCATCTTGTTCACATAAGAAACCGGCCTGTATTACTTTTCTCGTAGGCATGCTTGAAGACATAAATGAATGGAAGGTTTTGAAAAGTACTCCTCTGGAACCCGAAAAATTAGTTCGGTTTAGGAGATTTACTTCACCTCTCTCGTTAAAAGAAGAATTTATAGTTTTTTACTCTTACAAGAATGGTGGGCTGGGAAAGGTCGTCATTGTGTATCTGTAATTTTCAGGGCCGAGTCTTAAGACTTTAAAATGTTTTTGTTTTGTAGTAATCCTTAATGGCATATTTCACTGGCGAGTATTAAAAAGTACCCCTTTCAATCCCGAAAAAACTTGTTCGCTTCCAAAAATGTAGATATCAAAATGTACGTTTTTTATGTTTCACATGGTGCCATGACAGTCACAGGTCAAAGTCACTATTTAAGTTGGCCAAGACAAAGACATTTAGTTAATTTCGGTTCCAAATGGCACAAACACTGGACATACAACCCTTATTACCTTTTTCATCGTTATTAAATTTTTTTCCACAAGAGACATTTCATTCTTTGCCGTAAACGTTCATGGGAGCCACACTTATCGACCTTCGCTTGTAAAGTTATGCTGGTGTAAATACGAAAGTAAAGGACAGAGAATGTATAATGTTTCCCTAAAACCTTATTTAGGACGCTGTGCACAAATAGCTGATGAAGTGCGACAGTCAAATTATTCACGATTTTTCGGCTTGCCATGATTGTTTTTCAGATTTTCTGTTCAATCGGTTGCTAGGGGAAACCAGCTGGCCATTGATAAAATTGCAATTTGCTTTGCAGAATTCTGAACGACAACTGGTTGGATGAATTCATGATTTTTGTGACCAATTGATTTTTTTTTCAGAATTAGTCTTGGGCATAACGCTTCATGAATGCCACGATCATTTGCCCTCCCTGGTTAAACTCTGTTGGTGTTCCAGTTGTCATCGAATGAGTTGGAGAAACCACAACCCTAGACCTTATCTAAAACGAATCGTTGAACTTCGTGACCTATTTTTAGAAGGTTTTCTTTTTAGCAGTGAGATTCAGCATTAGGATACACATGTGTCACGTATACTGTCCTTCTCTGGTAAAATAGTGTTGGTGTTCTACCAGAAAAGGATGGAGCAAATGGTCCACCAAACGTGAATTCATTCAACGCTGTCATGCACTAGGAAGGCATCCCATTCTTGTCAATTTTTTAAGGCCTGTACGATAAATGAATATTTGAAAGGGCGTGACGTCAATAGGAGGTCACACACGTCCCGATTTTAACGCTAGGTATGACGTCAGAATAAAATCGGTTGAAACGTGAGTTTTCGTGTGTCTTACATGACGGGGGAATGTTGGGAGACTTTTCGTGATGGTTTTACATGTAGTACTAACCCCCATGAAATCCTGGACGCTGATTGGTCGAGAGTGAATTAATTCAGTCACGTGTTTGA
This sequence comes from Porites lobata, assembly GCA_942486035.1. Classification (NCBI taxonomy): domain Eukaryota; kingdom Metazoa; phylum Cnidaria; class Anthozoa; order Scleractinia; family Poritidae; genus Porites; species Porites lobata. The sequence goes on from CALNXK010000029.1 coordinate 2,403,611, forward strand.
AATACTCGATTCTGATTGATCGTGCCACCCAGTAGCGACTATTACTACTTGCCCAGTTCGGCCCTGATCTGCATGGCAATAAAATGAAATAAAATTGATATCATAAGTTTATCTATTCAAATACTGTAACAGTGATCATTTACCCTTCTGAGATAAAAAGGCTTCACGCCTGTACATTAGCATGAACATTGGATTCACCCTGTCTTGTTTTCTGTGGTTTACATACCATGGCAAATAATGCCTTAAAAACAGCAGACAACAAGGCAAAATAGGGTACAGTCGAACCTCCCAGTACGGACACCTCTCTGTTACGGACAGTTTCCAATGTTCCGACAAAATTCTCATATATTTTCTTAATAAAAAAAACCTAAGTCTATTATACCGACTCTCTCTAATATGGAAAACTGACACTAAATCTCGACCCCAGAGAGTAAATTCATATAAACTTAACCTCGTTATTATAGACACTGCAGATGTAAGGCCGATTCCTGATCATGCGAAGGGTGAATCCCATCTTAAGTCTGGCTAATGAGCTATATAAGGTGATATAAAGCCCAGGCGTTTTTACCAAACAATGAGTTGCGAAAGGTGTACGGAAGAACATAACCAACTTTTTGAAGGCTTCAATAACTACAGAGAGTGTAAACATCTTTTCTATTACATTTTGTTCTCTGGTTACTGTTCACTGCACTTGCAATATAGCGAACGGACACATTCAGACTTGTGCTTTACGTTACAACTTTTTACATGCAGGATTGCGCTGTAGCTCGTTTTGTTTTAAAACAGTAATTTATCTGTAGCTGAGATGCACAATATTCTATGCTACTGAAAGACATTGTCTTTGTGCTGTGAGTTGGTAACTTTAAATTCAGTTTAAAGATGAGTGTGAGCCTGCATGGTCTTAGCTACTGAACACTTAGAACTGTAAGTGGAGTCATAAAAGTGATGTCATCATAGTAACCTCTTTTATACGGACACCTCTCCAATACGGACACTTCACTGTGTCCCTTCGGTGTCTGTTACTATTAGAAAGGTTCAACTGTAGTACTAAAATATAATCTTTAGCCTTGGCTTCTGTCTAGAACAATGTACAGTGGAAATGGGCTCCAGCTTACAACTAAAAAAGGAATGTACCTCATTTCCTGAACTAGAAGCAAAGTTTGGAAAATCTTCCATAATCTTCCCCACTCGCACATTCTGAGTTAGAACTTCTTGCCTTCTTATAGGAAATGTTGAGGACATCAACTCTTTGAGAAGGCTGTAGTTCTTCTTTGACTTCCTCCACTCAGTAATTTGTTTCCGTTGTTCGTTGTAAGTATCATCTGTCACCCCCTCAGGAATGGCAGGGATAACAGATGATGGGTGGATTGCCTTTTTTCTCCCTGGTTTTCCTTCAGGGACTTCCTGTCCTTCCTGTAGGAGAAGTTTCCTTATGTCCCTGTTTTTCTTCTTGTTTAGGTTTTCAAACCTGTCCTTGATTTTTTTTTCGGCCCAAAATGACTGCAACAAAATTGTGAAAAATGATTGTAAGTTGTAATACAATAACTATTATTCATTCAAAGTATTTCTCCATTTCTGATTGGCTTAAAGTACACACATAATTCACCATAACCAGCTACTGTTGACCAAATTTGGAAGATTTTTGCGATTAATCAACCATCAAAAGTGCAGCACAGTTGCCGGTTAATGGACCATTAACCAAAAAGACCTGGAGATGAGGTTGAGTTGTTTTGTTTGGTGTATTTTCCCGCAAAAATATCACACCTCGCGAACACATTTTAATGACGTGGATGAGCGAAAAATACCAAAGTTTGCGTCGATAAAGCATGAGGTACCAGCATCAAACTACATTTAAAGGCATCTCATTTTGCTATGTCAATTATCTATTGGCTGGTAAATCGTTCAAATAACGCTCACTTACCGCTTTTGTTTGGCCTCATTCAGCCATCACTTCGTTTGCAAGTAAAATGAGGTCCACAATATCGATCTAAATGGAGGACAAAAGGATATCAGAGCTAAAAACATGAATTACACAAGAACAACAAAACAAAGATTCAGAGAAAGACAAAAACTAACCTTGAAATAGTTTGGGTTCTGTTATTTTGGGCGACTGAAAAATGCTCGTTCTCTCTGCACGCGAAAGATGTGATGCAAATCGATGGCAATTTTAGCGCAAAGCATCATGGGGTACTTGATTTATCCTTCTTTATCTCAGCTTTAGTAAGGTACAATGTATGAACTGTAATACTGCCGCAGATGTCTCATGTCAGCCCCTTTCTCTGGGCACTTACCAATTTCCTTTCTGCAAGTGCCTTTGTGACTGCGGGTAAAAGTAACATGATTGTATTTTGGCTATGTCCCACTAATCAACCTAAGAGGATCTACAGGTAATCCATGTCAAGTTGGATTTCCTGGGGTGGAAAAAACCATTTTCATTTACTTCAATAAGGAAAAGAAAATATCTTAAGGGAATATGACAATAATTTACAAACACTGAATAGTTGCAAAACAAGAGAGCCCCTTATTCCCGTGGAAGGGAAATCCCTGAGAGGGTGGCTAAGATACCCAGCGATGATATTGTCCCATATTTACACTGTATGATAACCGTACATTATTCTCCTTGTGCAGGGCATCATTGCCAACAGTCACTAACGGTCAGAAATGGTGCAAAAGTTGCATTTTACCGTAATTATTATGTGATTTTAACTAGAGCGAATCATGGAAAATGCAGATTTTTCATAATTATAAAGAAAAGTTCCTGGCCTTTTTGTTTCATTCAAAGGAGAATCTAAATTATAATAAAAACCTTTTGAAAACAGTCATGATTGTTTCTCAAACAACTCCTCTCCTGTGTAACATACAGTCCAAATGAGTAGAAATGCCCAGTAGACTTTCACGTTTGGTTTCATTACACATTTAGGTCTGTCACTCAACACTGAGTATTTTAGACCGCTATAAAAAGAAGAAAATACACAATACGTGACTTACACATGTGGATGATTCTGTTTAATCAAAAGATATTATTTCTGAATGCAATATGCACGTGATATTATTATCTATTTTTGACAGAGCAAGGGTAATATTGCAAGTTTGGGTGTGCATGAAATTCAAAAGCATATAGCATCATCTGGATTTTAAGGAGCTGTTGATGTGAAAGTATGAGTTAATTTATCTTTATTGTTCCTTTCATACATGTATCTATTTTTTGTTGAAGTTAAAATAAAAATAATTATTGTTTAGGAAATTTAAAATCCTGGGGTGAAAGTTAATGCCCCTGCTTCCTTCCCTTGCTGGACTTTGATTTTCCTGCATCTTGAAGATGATCCTTGTCAACCGAGTCAACGTTGTCTTCAACATCATCGTCCCATTTACATTTACTGCTTGCAAACGATGGTGGTGAGCGGTTTGAGTTTGTATTATCTTTGTCTTCAACAGTATGATCCATATCTGAAAGCATCACAGGAAAGCTCTTTCGAAAAGCCAGCATATTAAATCCTTGTTGAAATCAATTGATGTTCATGCATCAAATGAAAAAAAAAAAAAACCGGTTTTAGACAACTTATAAATGTATTCATAATTTATGAATTGAGTTTGGCACGGCAGTAGCACGACTTGGTTTCAAATGGCATGCTTCTTCACTTCCTTGGTTGCTATCTCTGGTCGTTGTGCTAATTTCTTTTGATCGCTGGTTCTTCTGGTTCCTTTTCTGATCCATTCCTTCGCTTTTTCCTCTTCTTCTTTTGCTTTTTTCTTAGTTTTTTCAAATAAACGTTTCACTCGTTTAACTTTTGCTAGAGTGAACGTTTTCGCTTCTCATTACTGACAGATCCATTGCTGATGGACTCCAAAGATCAAAGGGGAAAAAATGCTGACGGCAAAACAAAGGCATTTATTCAGTTAATGTGTGACAAATAGTTGATTGTTTGTAACGAGAGGACGGCAAAACCTGTAATGTGATTTGATAGAAAGACAATAGGAAAGTAACAATCAAGACATAATCATCTCCTTCCACACCAACACCCACTCATAAGCCTGATGAAATTACATTCTCCTCCACATGAGGAGAGAGAGAATGGTCTTCTTCAGTGTCTACAGATAAACAATTTGCAGATTAAGATACTCAACAGATGTATTACTGTAACCGCTCATGGTGGAGGACAGCTCTAGAGAAACACTGCTTTCCTTTAAATCCAGACTTAGCGACGACTTCTCCAATGCACTTTGGATAATATCAATTTTCTTCTCAGTCAGCTCCAGATCCAACGTATTTTTCACAGATTGCACTGGCATGGGATCATCATACTGCCAAGCTGGTCCTCTGTGCAGACACAGCTATTTATGGCTAAGCTGGGAAAACATGGTCTGAAGCCAAGATGAGTAATGCTCCTCCATACCAGGTTTCTGCATTTTGCTGCTACCAAAAAATCGAATGTTATAATCGATTAAGCCAAAAGGCATTATGTCCAAGGGCAATCGTGTAGTTTAACCGTTGAAGCATCTACTTATGTCAAGGCACCCAAACTTGCATATAGAAAAAAAAAATCAATTCCATGGTCTTGCAAAACCAACAATTTAAAGATGTTCCAATAATTGAGTCCTCAGCCTTGATTAAACTGCCTCACCACATCACAAACACTCTGCTCTTCACCGTTACGCGGTGAACAACTGAAAATAGGTGACAGGCAGGTATCGTCCACTAGCACAGTTTTATGTGGGGTGCTTCTGGCCCTTTTCTCAAAAACGCTACTTTTGTCAAGTACAAAGGAGCTCTTAACATAGTCAATTTTCTTGATCGCACTCTGACCATACTCTGTATCCAAAAGGATAACTGATTTTTGTGTACGGATCTATCATGCGCTTGTCAAAAACGAGTCCATATTGTTTGGCCTGGTTGACCAATTTGATGGTCTTGTAGGTCGTGTCACGTTTAAAATGATTTGGGTTGTTAACCCGAATGACACGCCTCTCTTCCTGGGGATCCTTCCTGGGAGTCCCCTCAATCAAGAATTTGTAAAAGTAGAAGGCATGCACGAAGTAAATGTGTCACCCCCCTCTTTACAAAACAACGTGACCATTGTGGGAACGAGCAAACTGACCACCGAAGTGCAAATAGCACTGGAAAACTTGTTCGAGTCTAAAACATTGTAATTTTTTTGTTTGGACGGATTTCGTTTAAAAAATGACTTTGTAGTACGAGAATTGGGATGGTGTGACAAGTCTGGCAAGCGGATGGGATTTATTCATTATTCACACGATTATGTCTGGTCTAGTCTGAGCCAGCAAGAACGGAGAACTGTGAAGTATGTGCGTGGCATGGTGACCAGGTTAACCTTTAAGCCGAGACCCGTGGACTTTCAAAGGGGACGCTTTGGTCTGCCAAAAAAAACGTGACCCCGGACATCTTTTCTTTGTGGGAACAATTCAAGACTACGACTCAATGCATAGTCGCCTACAAAGGAGGAACTTTAGAAAAGACTTTTTTAACTCATTAAAAATTCCGTTTGTTAATTTAGAAGAGTAAGGTTGTCCGAAATTAGATTATTTGCCAGACACCTATTATCCACTTGTTAATTGCGGCTGTCATTTTAATTTAAGCTTTCACTGTAGTATGGCCGAGTGTAATGCATTTATGCGTTGGTTCAATAAAAACACAGTAAATGATTTTAAAATTGTTTTATTCACTGTTTTCTAGTTCTTCCTTGATCCACAAATACTTTACTTCCTTTGGGTACAAGTACTGAAGGGCTTCTCTTTTTGCCACGTGCAGCCAGCGAGCCATAACGATCTTCACATGGTCTGCATTTAAGTCGCTTTCTTGCCCGATTACTTGTTGTGCGATTTTTTTGGCGTGATACCTGGCTCTCGTCTTCGCATTGAATGTCTCTCTATTTTCCTGCCTCCATTTTTTGGTCTTTTCTTTTGTCTTGGCTCTGTTTTTTTCTTGGTACCGGTACCTCCACCAGCTCTCTTGACGTTTCTCTTTGTTTTCCAGACACCATTTCTTGTTCAGCATGGTCTTCCTTTCTTTATTTTCCAGTTTGGCATACCATTTTCTTTGGCTTTCCTTTCTTTTTTCTTTCTGCTCTTGGCTCAGGTTCTTCCACAATTTACGGCTCAGTACGGGCATGATGAACTAATGTCGTTGTGCAATAATTTTTTCTGTCACGCGTTTTGACTAGAAATGATGGTGCAATACAAAACTGGTTTTTCCAGACTTGTTTCATTCTGATGGTGCAATACTTGACCCTACAAAAAAGGGAGCGATAGGCTCATTTTTATCATTCGAAGCCATGGATCTTCAAGTACCTTCCCTTGCCGTTCTATCCGCTGAAAATGCCACTCTAAACGATCAACTACAATGGCTGTACGATTTTCCCTTTGCTGCCCTAATCAGAAGGCCTATTTTTCAGACCCCGTTGAATAACATCCTCAAGTCGCTGACCCCAAATCAGCTTTTAGAGTACATGGTCAACTGCCACTACAATCCAGCTATGACGGACAGAATTGTAAAAGAGATGTTTCGGCGATTTTCTTTGGACACCTTGGAACTAATCTCCAGGAGTTTCCATGTAGATCACCCGTTTGCCAAAGCCATGGATTTTGCGATACATAAGGAACGAATGTCAGGTACGATAACTTTACTCAACCGATGGAGTATTTGTTTGTTTCCTCCCCCTTGTTCTAAGTGGGTGATTCGTTTGGATTGTAAACAATGTGACATAAGTATTGAGTACAGACTATTCAGCACCTTGTAAATACCTGGGCTGTCATTGGTGCGATGGCTATTTAACCGTAGGATGTAAAATGCTGTTTAAACCATTACATGAAGGAAGTATAATCCTGGACCCTTACTGGGACTAAGACTTGAATTTTTTTTCCAGGTACAATCGCTTTACTCAATACCTGGGTTATTCATACTTTTCCTCCTGTTTATCCCATGCGAATGCTTCATTTAAGATGTAGACGATGTAACATTACCATTACGCACAGACTATCCAGTCTGCGTGAATACGGAACCTGTTTTTGGTGCAACCGTTAAGTTTCCTTTTTTAATTTTTTCAGGCTCACTTGACATTTGCGTTCAATACCGCTTTCATAAACGATTCATTGCTCCTTACCACTGGTACAAGGTTAAAAACAGCATTGACACCATTCGCTTACGCTGTTGTATCTGTTAAGCACATGTGCGATCTATTTTCGACAGGGAAACTCCCTACAAGGGATGCGAGATGTTAATAAACTTGGGTGTGGAAATTTAATTTTGCAGTACCCATGAAAGTCTTTGTGAAAAGAAAGGAACTTGTTCAACCCAGAAGACCAGACTGTTTTGTGTTTTACGCTCCTCACGTTACTTTTATTACGGACTCTTTTGTAGATACCTTTCATATCATTGAATGTTTTATTGGAGAAAAGGACAACAGAAGGGTGTTCATTTATTTTTAATTTTGCAGACTCCCACCTTGTTTTAGCTCACAATATAATCGATTATAGCCGCAGTGATGGCACATTATGGTTAAAATGTCAAGACTGTCAAATCCACTTGAGACCCGTTAAATTTGTCTGTCAACTCTGTGGGGGATGTGACATTTATTGCTTTGAAGACTTTGTCGATTTTGTATTAGAGGATTAAAAAATTACTTTTTTCTTTTTTCTAGACATCTACCATATTGTATCGCATTACTTTTTATTTTATTCTTGCCCGATCAAAGGAAAAATAGCTTTTGTCAATCCACGCAACTGGTGTATATTTTATTAAGAGACCATTTTTTTCCTTTAGAATCCATTCACGTGTTAACGCATTATACTGTATTTAGAAGTTGGCCGTGTGATGGCGATTTTCCCTCGTATAAAGGAAAACTTTCTATTGTAACGCACCGGTTGCTACTACTAATCTTGATGTCCTGCAATAAGTTTCAACTCAACGATTACCAAGTGTTGGCGAACGTGTCGTAGCGGCAGGAAGACAATGTTTAGTAGGATGTAGCGCAAGACTGATTGGTGTTGTGGTACTGACTATTTAATGTCATGTTGTATGGTACATGAATTAGTGTGATGAAGTATCTAGTACGTATTAGTGTGTCCTGCAGTACGACATGTTTGACAAATCACTTGCGTGTAGTATAGTTCATAGTTCACTCCGGGCTAGTCAAAGTACGTGTGGCGGCCTGTAGGCTGTGCTCGTTTCCCTCGTGCTCCTCTTCCTCGGCCTCGCGTCGTTCCCCTGGTGGTTGCTCTGGTTGCTCGGGGACGAGCTGCGGTGGCTTTTCTCTTGGCTGCTGGTGCAGAGTTACCCGCCGATGTGCTGCTCTCCGCACTGAGCCCAAAGCTGGCCCAAATGTTAGTCGTGCAGGATGGTCTTTTTCTCGCGGCTGGTGTTTTCCCTTTTTGGGTGCGCAACAGAGTGCCCAGCTCCTGATATGGGTCTGGGTCTTGCTGCGTTATGAACAGGGCGTGTTCCGCCGATGATTCTTGTGTGTTAAACAGCTCCTCCTCCTCGTTGTATTGCTCCTCGTCCTCGTCCAGTATGTTGGGGCGGGGTCGTCTGCGGGTTGGAGGAGCAATTTGTTCCTCTTGGTCATCGTCCTCATAGGGACACTTTGCTTCGTCGTCTTCGACGTTTTCTTCTACAGCATCCCAAAAGGTAGCAGTTTGGCGCGCTTGCCTAGTAGAACTTCTTTGGGTGAGCGCGTCCCAGATACTGCCGCCCTGTTCCTCTTCGGGCACTATTTCCGTGTGACTCAGTGTCTGTGAGGCTATATATGCTACCATGGACTCCCAAGATGGGTTCTGTTTGAAAGAGTGTACTTCCGGTGATTCCTGATGCCTCTTAGCGTATTCAGCCGGGTGGCTGAATAATGTTTCTAGAGTCATCATGTGCGTTGCTATTGAGAACATTGTGCCGGATGCCGCGAACAGGTGCTTGCAGAGACTTTTCAGGGTGTCATCCTCAATAAATTTCATTAAATCGGCCAGATCGCGTTCATCCGGTTCTTCCGCTGTCGCAGAATCTTTTTTGTTGAATCTCTGTAGCACTGTCCTGATGGGTCTGGCTTTGTTCAGCAGAGGGTCCACGGCGTGTCTGGTGAACACCTTGTCTTTATATTTGGCGAGTGTTGCAAGGTTCGCATACAGAGTGTCTGCGAGTTCGCTAATGGCATAATTCGGCCTTGTCAACCACTCGCAGTTCCAATGGAAGGAGGTCATGCGTTTTGCCATATGGGGTTAGAAAATGTTTGGTTTGGTGTTTGAAATAGTTGACGCCGGTTTTGGTCTCCGGCGTCCATGGGTTTTGATTGCGTCTTGACATAGCTGCAAAGAAATATTTGCGCGTGAGATTGTACATTGACGCATCAGCAGTTACCGTTCACAGCGTATGTGTATCTCTGCTCAGCTGCTATGTGACAACGGGTTGGAGTCGATAGCGTCACGGAAGTCGGGGAAACGGGTGAGTGCAGACTGACTATGAACAACAAGGGTGGCATGTGTAACATACAGCGGCCTCGTGTAAGACATGCTATGGACAAGTGCTTCGTTGAGGCGCGAAGACTAGGTGTTTAAGTTAAGGCTGGGGTCAACTGGTCAGCTAGCATTGGTGTCAGGATCCTGATGTCCTCACTCTTGCGTACTCTGGAGAGAGCGACATATCCAATACCGCTGGGGACAGTAGGGCAGTCGAACTAGACGATCAGCTTTTTGATGTTAGCGCCTTGCGTTTTGCAGATCGTCATGCAATAGGCTGGGTTTAGGGCATAGTGCACTCTACTGTGCCGGTCTTCAGTGGTGGTCGTGACAGGGTAGGTGAACGTCGTCTTCCCATTTGGAAACTTCAAGAGGAGGAGGTTTTGGATTGTGGCGAGCTGGCTGTTGACCACACCAGTACGTTTGTTTAGATTTTGAGTTACAACGATGCGCATGTCGCGAAAAGGCAGGAAGTCGTGGACGTCATTCTCGAGGGGTATCGTCGACACCGGTGTTTTCTCCTGGAACATGCGGGCAATCATGATGTTGTTGACACAATTTGCTGCGTCAGGGGAGACTGTTAGAAAGGTGGCATCTGGGGTGTCTTTAACAGTGTGCCATATGTCTAAGTCCGTTATGTCGGATTGGTTGAATAGAAGCAAGGGGGGCTGGAAGTTGTCCACCACGTACTGTTAGGGGCGGCTATATCGGATGTATTGCAAGAAGTCCATATACGGCTTGTCGGTGCAGCGGAACTGCTGATACAGGGAGTGGATCTGGCAGACTTCGCACAAGCAGTGGTTCTTCAAGATCGACGTGGTCTGGGTCGTACAGCCGTTGATCGTCTGTAAGGGCGGTTGTTGACTTTCGTTGCCGGCGATGATGACGAGGGGGCGATAGACCTGTTTCTCGAGTGTATCGTGGATCATCTTGAAGGTATCGTCAGCGACCATGGAAGCCTCGTCAATGATGATGGCATCGTACTTCCCGATGTTATAGTTGACGACGTACTGTTGGTCCGCCCGTGACAGAGATGTTGAACAGCGCGTGGATAGTGTCAGCCTGTAGTTCGGGGTAGAATTCCTCCCTGTAGTTGGTAGCAAGAAGACCCAGGGGAGCGCAGTAACGGAGTATTCTTCTTCAATTAAGGTGTGGACCAGGCGCTTCACCACTTGAGTCTTCCCAGTTCCCGGGCAGCCTAAGAGGAGTTGGTATTTGAGGTGATCAGTTGAGTTTTCCTCTGCTAGTTGGTTCGTAGACGAACTGTCTCGAGGTGACCATGTGCCGTAGATCTGACGTTGGCGTGCCTGCACTAGAGAATAGTATCTGGTGTAGATCGTTCGTTGCTGTGGGGAGAGAGGATATTTCATCTCAAACTGGGAACGTTCAGATGTTGCAAACCACGCCGGGCTGCTGAGCCCGCGGAATCAGCCACCAAAATCGTCAGCAATTTTTTTCAAAATGGCGGCCAATTTGAAAGGCTGTTTAATAACCAAATTTATGGCATAAATTATAAAAAGCAGAGATTTCTGGGATTTTTGGAGGCCTGGCTGCAAGACCACGAGGAAAACGAATTTTTTGAAGTCATTTGCTGAATTTCAGGTACGTTTAAGTGTGTTTTTACGCTCTTTTTTTGTCGTGTTGTGAGGCGTCTGAATTACCATTTCTTGTCGTACTTTCCCAAATAAGTTTTGATGGACGCACAGCACAGAAAATTTAAAACGGCAGAAACCTGGCAAGTAAAATAGAGACCCCAAAACACGAAAGACCTTGTCTAAAAATTGCCTTCTTCCACGTTAAAAGTGTGACCGCGTTTGGTGTTGTGTTTCTCCCTAGGTCTTGCCTGTTAGGTCCAGAAAATTGAAGAGTCCTTGTCAAGTTTCATTTTCAAGGTTCAAGGTGTCAATTGTGCCAACTGAAAAATTAAATAT
>CALNXK010000029.1:2422500-2437500 GCA_942486035.1 Porites lobata
GGAACGTCCATTCGAAGGGAGAGATCGTGATAAACATGGACGGGAAGCCAAATTGCCGCATGGCATCTATCAGATAGCGATGCTGATTTGTCCAGTACTGGTGGCTAAACATCTTGGCCTCTAACGCTGTCGCAGGTGAGCATTGAGCTTGCTTAGCCGAGTTAATAGCTCCCCTGATCATCTTAAACAACCAACGGTCGTAGCGATAATGGAGCAGATCGTAATGCAGCGCATAATCCGACACGGCAGACGTGATTTTGGTCATAAAAGATACCTTCCCGCTCTTCCTAGTTTCCTGGCCTTCCAGAAAAGACTCACACAGGCTGTTTTGGTGGTAGAGGTTTGGCCATAGTGCTGCTTCCACGTCATGGAAGGATTGATGAGAAAAGAGCTCAAAGATCCACGGCTTGCGGATGTGACTGCGATGCATGAGGATGAATTTCTTGTAGGAACAGTTTGGCTTGTTACTTAAGTAGTCGAAGGCAGCTCTGGTTCTTTGCCTCGAGACTGGATCTGCGATGTTGCGATTTTTACCTGGACGTCATCCTGGGCCCATTTGATCTTAAATGGCTCTTCGCGCATTCTATAGCCAAACATCATGCGAGTGTATTGGCCAGAGAATGCGCGAAAAGGAGGCAGGGCATAGATCTCATCCATGGTCAGATTTTGCAGGACTGCTGGAACTCTCCTCGGGTGAGGCACCTGATATCGGCCAGCGCTGCACGTACATGACTTGGAACTCGTTGGTTTGGTTTGCTTACGGTACGCAGGGAGAAGCTTTTTGGATTGGAGGGATGCACAGCGGGTGCAATATGCCCAGCTGCGGTGTTCAGCCCAGAATCTGAGGTCATTGGCTGTTTCTGTAAACACTCGTTTGCTCGTGGTCGAGCGGGTGGGGACTCTGAAAGCCCGGAGAAAGTCTTCCTTCCGCGTTGCTCACTTGCGCAGACGTTCCGAGCGGTGACCAGCTCTGGTTTCCTTGAGTTGACGTACATTGGTCGAACGTAGAATTACACGTGAGGGACGTTGTTCCCAGTATCTCTCACTGGACTCCTTGGTCCATTTGGGCCGAGGCATTTCTGAGAAGCGAATCGAAGGTACCCGGTGTACAACGTTTGCAAGATCAACAAAGATACACATACGCCAGCCAATAACACCAACATTGAACATCAAGTGTGTTTTATGTAGGCAACATGACAGGGTATTACCACTGAGACAAAATGGCAGGGAAATATTCGCTAAGAGTGACTTCAGTCACTGAAACAAAACGAACATGCCTTTGTGACTGGCATGTCATCTCAGACTGCATACTAGTAGTGCTTTAAGAGCCTCCTAGGTACGTTCTGCAGCAACAAAGATACACAAGTCCTATATAGAGTTACGACAGTAGTGTTGGTCAATGAAGGAGTTAATCGAGTTGCGAGGAACAAACTGCTTGCACAACCAAGACGTTGTCAATGAACTCTGTAAAAACACGCGTACTAGTCATTGCTTTAGTAGCCTCCTAAGGACATTCGGCGTTGTTCTAGAGTAGAAGAGTGTCTCAACGAAGTATTCATGAGGTGGTAACAATCGTCTACTCTAGTGTGTTACATAGACTGATCACTTAGTGAAGGCAGCGTACTCCTCCCTGCACTAGTTGCCACCCTAGGGAGTTTCCGCCGGCATCATCCTAGTTTGACAGTGGTGTCTACTAGTCCGTGCTCGAGCAGCTTAACTAATGACTTTCGACACTTCAATACAGCAGTGGACGTTATACTTACTGTAGAAGTGACGTCTTTGTTAGTGAAGACCAGACGTAATATGTTACAAGTCTCAACAACAGCAAAGTGATCTAAGGAACAAAGGAATCTTCGTTGTAGTGTTATCACGACAAACAGTGGCAGAAACATGGGTTATTTGCGTAATCGTATTTTGTGAAACGAAAACAGCTAAGCATACTTACAGTATCAACAGGATTCTTGATTGTTACAAGAAACGGTGGGCAAGGATCGACGCAAACAATAGCAATATAACCTGGAAAGGCAGTGGAAATATTGTGATTTGTATAATGCTATATGGAAGGACATCGACTCAGATCATTACATACGAGTTTGAACAGAGAGGTAGAAATCATATGGTACTTACAGATATCAGCAAGTTTCTTTGCACTGCGGAACAACTGCAGAACAGTGAATATCAATTAACCAAACGAATGAGCTGCAAACAAAAAAGAGTGTCCATCAGATTATTGTGGAGCACCTGCCTTTTGTTACCGATAGTCATCTTGTTCACATAGGAAACCCTGTATTACTTTTCTCGTAGGCATGCTTGAAGACATAAATGAATGGAAGGTTTTGAAAAGTACTCCTCTGGAACCCGAAAAATTAGTTCGGTTTAGGAGATTTACTTCACCTCTCTCGTTAGAAGAAGAATTTATAGTTTTTTACTTTTACAAGAATGGTGGGCTGGGAAAGGTCGTCATTGTGTATCTGTAATTTTCAGGGCCGAGTCTTAAGACTTTAAAATGTTTTTGTTTTGTAGTAATCCTTAATGGCATATTAAATGTACGGTTTTTATGTTTCACATGGTACCATGACAGTCACTGGTGAAAGTCACTATTTAAGTTGGCCAAGACAAAGACATTTCGTTAATTTCGGTTCCAAATGGCACAAACACTGGACATACAACCCTTATTACCTTTTTCATCGTTATTAAATTTTTTTCCACAATAGACATTTTATTCTTTGCCGTAAACGTTCATGGGAGCCACACTTATCGACCTTCGCTTGTAAAGTTATGCTGGTGTAAATACGGAAGTAAAGGACAGAGAATGTATAATGTTTCCGTAAAACCTTATTTAGGACGCTGTGCACAAATAGCTGATGAAGTGCGACAGTCAAATTATTCACGATTTTTCGGCTTGCCATGATTGTTTTTCAGATTTTCTGTTCAATCGGTTGCTAGGGGAAACCAGCTGGCCATTGATAAAATTGCAATTTGCTTTGCAGAATTCTGAATGACAACTGGTTGGATGAATTCATGATTTTTGTGACCAATTGATTTTTTTTCAGAATTAGTCTTGGGCATAACGCTTCATGAATGCCACGATCATTTGCCCTCCCTTGTTAAACTCTGTTGGTGTTCCAGTTGTCATCGAACGAGTTGGAGAAACCACAACCTCACACCTTATCTAAAACGAATCGTTGAACTTCGTGGCCTATTTTTAGAAGGTTTTCTTTTCAGCAGTGAGATTCAGCATTAGGATACACATGTGTCACGTATACTGTCCTTCTCTGGTAAAATGGTGTTGGTGTTCTACCAGAAAAGGATGGAGCAAATGGTCCACCAAACGTGAATTCATTCAACGCTGTCATGCACTAGGAAGGCATCCCATTCTTGTCAATGTTTTAAGGCCTGTACGATAAATGAATATTTGAAAGGGCGTGACGTCAACAGGAGGTCACACACGTCCCGATTGTAACGCTAGGTATGACGTCTGAATAAAATCGGTTGAAACGTGAGTTTTCGTGTGTCTTACATGACGGGGGAATGTTGGGAGACTTTTCGTGATGGTTTTACATGTAGTACTAACCCCCATGAAATCCTGGACGCTGATTGGTCGAGAGTGAATTAATTCAGTCACGTGTTTGAAATACTCGATTCTGATTGGTCGTGCCACCCAGTAGCGACTATTACTACTTGCCCAGTTCGGCCCTGATCTGCATGGCAATAAAATGAAATAAAATTGATATCATAAGTTTATCTATTCAAATACTGTAAGAGTGATCATTTACCCTTCTGAGATAAAAAGGCTTCACGCCTGTACATTAGCATGAACACTGGATTCACCCTGTCTTGTTTTCTGTGGTTTACATACCATGGCAAATAATGCCTTAAAAACAGCAGACAACAAGGCAACATAGGGTACAGTCGAACCTCCCAGTACGGACACCTCTCTGTTACGGACAGTTTCCAATGTTCCGACAAAATTCTCATATATTTTCTTAATAAAAAAAATTTAAGTCTATAATACCGACTCTCTCTAATATGGAAAACTGACACTAAATCTCGACCCCAGAGAGTAAATTCATATAAACTTAACCTCGTTATTATAGACACTGCAGTGATCAGATGTAAGGCCGATTCCTGATCATGCGAAGTCTGGCTAATGAGCTATATAAGGTGATACAAAGCCCAGGCGCTTTTACCAAACAATGAGTCGCGAAAGGTGTACGGAAGAACATAACCAACTTTTTGAAGGCTTCAATAACTACAGAGAGTGTAAACATCTTTTCTATTACATTTTGTTCTCTGGTTACTGTTCACTGCACTTGCAATATAGCGAACGGACACATTCAGACTTGCGCTTTACGTTACAACTTTTTACATGCAGGATTGCGCTTTAGCTCGTTTTGTTTTAAAACAGTAATTTATCTGTAGCTGAGATGCACAATATTCTATGCTACTGAAAGACATTGTCTTTGTGCTGTGAATTGGTAACTTTAAATTCAGTTTAAAGATGAGTGTGAGCCTGCATGGTGTTAGCTACTGAACACTTAGAACTGTAAGTGGAGTCATAAAAGTGATGTCATCATAGTAACCTCTTTTACACGGACACCTCTCCAATACGGACACTTCACTGTGTCCCTTCGGTGTCTGTTACCATTAGAAAGGTTCCACTGTAGTACTAAAATATAATCTTTAGCCTTGGCTTCTGTCTAGAACAATGTACAATGGAAATGGGCTCCAGCTTACAACTAAAAAAGGAATGTACCTCATTTCCTGAACTAGAACCAAAGTTTGGAAAATCTTCCATAATCTTCCCCACTCGCACATTCTGAGTAAGAACTTCTTGCCTTCTTATAGGAAATGTTGAGGACATCAACTCTTTGAGAAGGCTGTAGTTCTTCTTTGACTTCCTCCACTCAGTAATTTGTTTCCGTTGTTCGTTGTAAGTATCATCTGTCACCCCCTCAGGAATGGCAGGGATAACAGATGATGGGTGGATTGCCTTTTTTCTCCCTGGTTTTCCTCTAGGGACTTCCTGTCCTTCCTGTATGAAAAGTTTCCTTATGTCCCTGTTTTTCTTGTTTAGGTTTTCAAACCTGTCCTTGATTTTTTTTGGGCCCAAAATGATTGCAACAAAATGATTGTAAGTTGTAATACGATAACTATTATTCATTCAAAGTATTTCTTCATTTCTGATTGGCTTAAAGTACACACATAATTCACCATAACCAGCTACTGTTGACCAAATTTGGAAGATTTTTGCGATTAATCAACCATCAAAAGTGCAGCACAGTTGCCGATTAATGGACCATTAACCAAAAAGACCTGGAGATGAGGTTGGGTTGTTTTGTTTGGTGTATTTTCCAGCAAAAATATCACACCTCGCGAACACATTTTAATGACGTGGATGAGCGAAAAATACCAAAGTTTGGGTCGATGAAGTATGAGGTACCAGCATCAAACTACATTTAAAGGCATCTCATTTTGCTATGTCAATTATCTATTGGCTGGTACATCGTTCAAATAACGCTCACATACCGCTTTTGTTTGGGCTCATTCAGCCATCACTTCGTTTGCAAGTAAAATGAGGTCCACAATATCGATCTAAATGGAGGACAAAAGGATATCAGAGCTAAAAAAATGAATTACACAAGAACAACAAAACAAAGATTCAGAGAAAGACAAAAACTAACCTTGAAATAGTTTGCTTTCTGTTATTTTGGGCGACTGAAAAATGCTCGTTCTCTCTGCACGCGAAAGATGCCATGCAAATCGATGGCAATTTTAGCGCAAAGCATCATGGGGTACTTGATTTATCCTTCTTTATCTCAGCTTTAGTAAGGTACAATGAATGAACTGTAATACTGCCGCAGATGTCTCATGTCAGCTCCTTTCTCGGGGCACCTACCAATTTCCTTTCTGCAAGTGCCTTAGTGACTGCGGGTAAAAGTAACATGATTGTATTTTGTCTATGTCCCACTAATCAACCTAAGAGGATCTACAGGTAATCCATGTCAAGTTGGATTTCCTGGGGTGGAAAAAACCATTTTCATTTACTTCAATAAGGAAAAGAAAATATCTTAAGGGAATATGACAATAATTTACAAACACTGAATAGTTGCAAAACAAGAGAGCCCCTTATTCCCGTGGAAGGGAAATCCCTGAGAGGGTGGCTAAGATACCCAGCGATGATATTGTCCCATATTTACACTGTATGATAGCCGTACATTATTCTCCTTGTGCAGGGCATCATTGCCAACAGTCACTAACGGTCAGAAATGGTGCAAAAGTTGCATTTTACCGTAATTATTATGTGATTTTAACTACAGGGAATCATGGAAAATGCAGATTTTGCATAATTATAAAGAAAAGTTCCTGGCCTTTTTGTTTCATTCAAAGGAGAATCTAAATTATAATAAAAACCGTTTGAAAACAGTCATGATTGTTTCTCAAACAACTCCTCTCCTGTGTAACATACAGTCCAAATGAGTAGAAATGCCCAGTAGACTTTCACGTTTGGTTTCATTACACATTTACATATACTTTTACCATTTAGGTCTGTCACTCAACACTGAGTATTTTAGACCGCTATAAAAAGAAGAAAATACACAATACGTGACTTACACATGTGGTTGATTCTGTTTAATCAAAAGATATTATTTCTGAATGCAATATGCACGTGATATTATCTATTTTTGACAGAGCAAGGGTAATATTGCAAGTTTGGGTGTGCATGAAATTCAAAAGCATATAGCATCATCTGGATTTTAAGGAGCTGTTGATGTGCAAGTATGAGTTAATTTATCTTTATTGTTCCTTTCCTACATGTATCTATTTTTTGTTTGAAGTTAAAATAAAAATAATTATTGTTTAGGAAATTTAAAATCCTGGGGTGAAAGTTAATGCCCCTGCTTCCTTCCCTTGCTGGACTTTGATTTTCCCGCGTCTTGAAGATGATCCTTGTCAACCGAGTCAACATTGTCTTCAACATCATCGTCCCATTTACTGTTTGCAAACGATGGTGGTGAGCGGTTTGAGTTTGTATTATCTTTGTCTTCAACAATATGATCCATATCTGAAAGCATCACAGGAAAGCTCTTTCGAAAAGCCAGCATATTAAATCCTTGTTGAAATCAATTGATGTTCATGCATCAAATGAAAAAAAAAAACCGGTTTTAGACAACTTATAAATGTATTCATAATTTATGAATCAAGTTTGGCACGGCGGTAGCACGACTTGGTTTCAAATGGCATGCTTCTTCACTTCCTTGGTTGCTGTCTCTGGTCGTTGCGCTAATTCGTCCTTCTTTGTTTCGTTTGTTGCTGTCTTTGGTCACGGTGCTAATTCGCCTTTTTTTGTTTTGTTCATTGCTGTCTCTGGTAGCTGTGTTCCTTCGTCCTTCTTTCTTTTGATCGCTGGTTCTTCTGGTTCCTTTTCTGATCCATTCCTTCACTTTTTCCTCTTCTTCTTTTCCTCTTTTCTTAGTTTCTTGTAATAAACATTTCACTCGTTGTTTAACTTTTGCTTGAGTGAACGTTTTCGCTTTTCATTACTGACAGATCCATTGCTGATGGACTCCAAAGATCAAAGGAGAAAAAACGCTGACGGCAAAACAAAGGCATTTATTCAGTTAATGTGTGATAAATAGTTGATTGTTTGTAACGAGAGGAGGGCAAAACCTGTAATGTGATTTAATAGAAAGACAACAGGAAAGCAACAATCAAGACATGAATAATCTCCTTCCACACCAACACCCACTCATAAGAAGCCTGATGAAATGACATTCTCCTCCACATGAGGAGAGAGAAAATGGACTTCTTCAATCGCTACAGATGAACAATTTTGAAGATTAGGATACTCAACAGATGTATTACTGTAACCGCTCATGGTGGAGGACAGCTCTAGAGAAACACTGCTTTCCTCTAAATCCAGACTAAGTGACGACTTCTCCAATGCACTCTTGATATTATCAATTTCTTCCTCATTGTCAGCTCCAGTCCTGTGATCCAACGTATTTTTCACAGATTGCACTGGCATTGGATCTTCATCATACTGCCAAGCTGGTCCTCTGTGGAGACACAGCTATTTATGGCTAAGCTGGGAAAACATGGTGTGAAGCCAAGATGAGTAATGCTCCTCCATACCAGGTTTCTGCGTTTTGCTGCTAGCAAAGAATCGAATGTTATAATCGATTAAGTCAAAAGGCATTATGTCCAAGGGCAATCGTGTAGTTTAACTATTAAAGCATCTACTTATGTCAAGGCACCCAAACTTGCATATAGAAAATCATTGTTCACGAATTTAAAAAAAATCAATTCCATGGTCTTGCAAAACCGACAATTTAAAGATGTTCCAATAATTGAGTCCTGAGCCTTGATTAAACTGCCTCACCACCTCACAAACACACTGCTCTGCACGGTTACGCGGTGAACAACTGAAAATAGGTGACAGGCAGGTATCGTCCACTAGCACAGTTTTATGTGGGGTGCTTCTGGCCCTTTTGTCAAAAACGCTACTTTTGTCAAATACAACAGAGCTCTTAACATAGCCAATTTGTAGTGCCTCCTCGGCCTCTGAAACTCCTTGGCCAAGAACTTTGCAATCCTGGTGCGACAGGATTAACCTTTTGAGTCAGAAAAGGAAAAAAGGAGCAATTTTTACAAGATATCTTTTTCTTTTTTTTTTAAAGTAATATTGATTTTGAAACTAAAAAGGTTATAGGCTAAATGAAAAAAGATATGGTGTTGAGGAAGCGATATCATCAAATTGCGGATCCCATGCAGTATTACAAACAGCTGTTGCTTTTTAGAATGGGAAGAGGACAGAGAGGAGGAAAAGTTTCTCTTGGAAAATTGAAATGACTTGTTGCTGAAAACTTGGGACCCTCCGCCGCACTGCTGGTGAAAAAAGGAATAGATTACGGTTTATCTGAAGCATTGGCTTTTGGTAAAAAGAAATTACCAAAACATGCAGGTAAAAGCGCCAGGTTGAAAAGCATGTACAAAACACGGGTGCAAGCGATAAAGTGGCCAATTTGATAGCCAAGAAAATGCAGCGTGGGGGAAAGATGGATTTCAAATGATTAGCCAAACAGTTGGCACCCACAGTGGCTCCTATTGCAGGTAAAGCCATCAATGCTGCTCTATCGAAAGCTTTTTTGTACGGAAGAAAACGTATTCGTAAGAAACATTCTCAAAAACTAGACTTGGTGAAACAACTCTTCAACAAGGCTAATTTGGGATGTCGAGTTTTTTCCTTGCTGCAGAAAAAGGTGTCAGGTGGTTGCAGAAAAAGAAGACAAAGAACTCAGTGGGGACAAGGTGCTGGGATGGCCATGGTTGCTTCTGCCAATTTACCTAGTTTATTAGATAAACTTTTTGATCGACTTTTTTCATTTTGTGATTATTCTTTTTAAGAAACAATGTGTCAAAACGTTTTAAACAAAGTGTTGAAATAATGAAAATGTGTCATTTTCTTGTTGTATTTCGTGATGGGGAGAAGTAAAAGAAAACTTGATATTAAGACAGATTTGGCAGTGTTTAAAGCTGTAAAGAAACAATTTGGTGGGATAAAAAAGAATTCTTCTTTTCAAGTTGCGCTTGCGCAAAAGAAATATCGCCCGAGATTCCTTGCTCGGTCGTGTTTTGATCAGAGACGCCTTGCAATTTTGACCAAACCGCTCGAGGAAAGGTAAAAATGACGAGGGAAAAACTTAACTCTAAAGTTAGAAAACTACACAGATAGAAAGTAATAATATTATAGTTTAATATTCCAGCGGTACATTGAGTGTTTTTTTAGCAGAGAATCGGCACGATGAAAAAATATCCGAAAATCGCACTCGATGTGAGTGGAGCGCGGAAAGGGGCGTGGTCGCAAAATTAATTTAAGACTATTTGTACCCCATGAGTTTCATATGGGTTAAATACAATGGCACAATGTATTTGTTCACTGTTTCAGGTTTGAAGCTAAACATCCTCAAAACTGAAATTTTCCAGTATTTCTAAAACAGCATTTGGTATGTCATTGTCTAACAAAATGTGAAGAAGTACCACTTTCTTCTTGAAGTTCTGAGGGCATTTGTGTGCTGTCAAGATTGTCACAAATGAGATCCATAAAGTCATCATCACCTACGACATCATTCCAATCATGTAGTGCTAAGTCTAGCTCATCTTCGATATCAGCATCTTCGCAACATTCTGTTGAGTTTTCAAGAGTGGGACTTAAAATGTCACCAAATACTTAATCAGTAAGAGTTGGAATATTCACAGCATGTTTAAGGTATCAGCCACCCTTCAGGACCGTCCGCGCGCGGATCGCTGTAGCGTTAGTTGTTTTTATAAAAACCCCTATAAACCATATATTTTTTAAAAGCTTAATAATTCCAGATTATGGATTTGGACTAACAAAAACGATTTACTTAAATGTGTTCCGAAATTGGAACGCTTTGTGTAAAAGTACATGTCTCTATAAATCATGTTCCACTCCCGCCGGAGATAAACGGAAGAAAACAATTAACACCGCATTCG
The DNA here is from genome assembly GCA_942486035.1 of Porites lobata. NCBI lineage: Eukaryota > Metazoa > Cnidaria > Anthozoa > Scleractinia > Poritidae > Porites > Porites lobata. Next base: position 2,433,019 of record CALNXK010000029.1, read on the forward strand.
CTTCTCAACACGTTCCACTAAAAAACCGTGTCTCAGATTTTTGACAAGTGCGTTTGTTTTTCTTTTATTAGCAAATGAAGTTGGGGAAGGCAATAAGTCAACACTCCCTGTGGAAAAAAAAAAAAGCTAGCTTTAAAATGAAAAGGAGTATTAAAATTCGCAGACACGGTTTTGTAGAAGAGGTATATGGCATCACTCTGGCCAAATTTTAGCCAAATTGATTGAAAGGCTGCCGACTTGGACTTCAAAACGTACGAGTCGATCGGCAAAATTTGCGTTCGGAGATAAAATAGAAAATACATTTTTGGCGGCATCCTACCTGGAATGAGATTATAACACCTAACTGTTTATTCTGATCGATATCAGAGAGGGATCAATTTTCTCTAACAATAGGACTTTGACAGGTAACATGTAACAGGAACAAACTTTTTATTGCTATTAACATCTTCAAGTGAACAGTTTAATTCTCTGTTGGAAAACTTCCACTCTTTTACACCACGAGAAGCACGGTTTAATTCTTTCTCGAGCAAAAGTTTTGCCTCTCCTTCGATCTTTTTTGTATGATCCGCCCAGGCGTTTTTGTTGATCGGCGCCAGGCCAAGGAAACTAAAAAACTTTGAAGCCGCCGAATGTCCACCACCGATTGCTCGAAGGCCAAAAACTGAGGCCCGGTATATTTCAAACGCTCTGCTCTTCTCGGAAGAATTAAAAACAGAATTTGTCTTGTGCGACGGACAGCTTTCATTCTCGCACTGGATTCTCCAGGTAGAACCAAGTCCATGCTTAGTCGCTACATTTTCCATGACTTGGACTCTTCCCTGGAAAAATCGACAAGATAGAGACTCGTCCAGTTTCTCAAGCAGCTTTTAAGCTCGTCACGATAGCTCGACCGCTTATTGTTTTCCACGTTCCATCAGCAGATGGGGTCGATGAGCTTAATTGGCTTTCTTCATCTGGCTCTTCAAGCTGGATTTTGGAGCAGCTTGCACTCTCATCAACTGCAGCGTTTTCGCTTTTCTGAATATCCAACTCCTCGAGTCACTTCTCTTGCTGATAAAATGAACCTTTGTCGCTCTCTGCCAATTTTGCGGCCCATTCTTTGTCAAACTCGCTCTTCGATTTCTTTTTCGCTCTCGGGTTTCGATGACGAAAACGGACGCGACCTTTTCTTTTTTTCTTTTTGGCGGCATTTTCACCGAAGCAAACGCTAAATATCCACGGAGAATACTAAAGGCTATAAACAACGCGAAGACAATTCGCACGTGTTGTGTCGAAGCACGCACTCGGTATCACGTTACTAGCTCACAGGCAAGTTAATTGATATATGGACACGAGTATGACAGATCTTGTCAACTATCATATTAAGATAGTTAACGAGAAAAAATCTTTTACTCCCGATATCTTTCGACAGAAATAATATTTTCTTCTGATTTTTTTTTTCAAAGAAAGCTCTCAAGCATATCTATTTGAAAACGTTGAAATCTCAAATACGGAAAAATGGCAATTTTAAGGGTGGCTGATACCTTAATATCCCATATTTCTATGAAACTATACACGTCTTGAAGAGTAAATAAATGGCCACAGTGTTCCAATACTTGTGATATCTGTAGTTCTGAGAATCCAGTTAACATTGGCAGTGATATTTGTGACTTGATTATACCATTTGCATGTTTCCGGACAAGCTGTGCTACTAATGATTTGTGATATCTATTGAGCTTTTCTTCTAGCTGTTGTTTCTGGCTGTCAGATACATCTCTTTCCCTAGAAATGATAGGTTGTTTGTCATCTTTCTTCGAAGGATACTTTAACAAATTACAATTAGCAGATCCACATCCACAATTTTTTGAATTGTCACAACAAAGATGATCAACGACAGTGGTGTGTGCAGAAGTATCATTGAACTCCTTAAGCAAAAACTTGCGTCTACGGTCCTTTGTGTGAATAAAGTTCTTAATGTCTTTTTCAACATGAGTTAGAAGAAGTCCATGATACAATAGGTATGAGACACTCGGTTTTCCATCCCTACCAGATTCTTGAACAAAAGCCTCAAGGTTTTTTGAGGGGCCAAAGTGAATGGTTCGGTGAACTGCTCTACAGTCTACCCCATACCAAATGCAAATGTAGCAACCTGGATTCTTATGACTCCCTTTGGATCTTGAAAAGGTTTCCGAACTGCCTCTTTGTTCGATGGGGGAGAACAAGAGTGAAGCATCTCCAACAAAACATTTTTGTTGTCACCTAGTTTTCCTGCATAAATGGTATCTCCAATCATTGACTTTAATGTTGAATATATATGGCTACATTGTTGGATTGTTTGACAATAAATTATAGTTATTTCAGTAGACAGACCATTCTTGTTTATCTCCTCAACTAACCATTCGAACTGATGACACAGGCCTTTATCACGCTGCATATATTCTACAACGTAAGAGACATTGAGCTTCTCTGGGCTAAGAACGTGCAATATTACTTGTTTTGTTGTTAAAGATAGTATGACTGCACTTGGAATAAGTGATCTAAGCTCGTGTAGGCGACCATAACATTCCCTGAAAGGTGCCAATTTGGAAGAAGTAGAAGTTCCCCTACAAATACATGAAGCGAACATTAAGACAAAAATTCGAAACATGTGCATAAATCATTGACCCGAGTATAAACAACGCAAAATATCTTACCATTGTTTTATGACATGAGCTTCAGTAGTATCCCTTGTTAGTATAGGCCTCAAAGGATGCCGCCGCCGCTATTGTTCAAAGGCTATTGTTCTGAGTTGTCAATCAAAAATTCAAGGTGGCGGACTCACTCGGAGAGCGCTCGGAGAGGACTCGGAACTTAGTTACTTGTGAATATGTAAAGGTGAACGTATATATGTGGATGAAAGTCCCTACTTACACTTGTGGGACAGAATTACTACGCATGCGCAGTAGCGCATGCTGTGTAAAAACGTTCTAAAACGTTTTGTGTTTCGCAAGATAAATAGAAGTGGGCAGAGTGTTCTCATTAGTTTATAAGTCAGAAAAAAACAAGTTGTTTGGTAAAATAGACTATCGACTCAATCAGGGATCGAACCTGAAATCTTCTGATGTAGTGTCAGATGTGTTACCATTACACCACTGAGCCGTATATAGTGAGAAGTATTTTATTACAGTGTTTTAAGATATCGTTGACAAGTAGCGCATAAGTTATTCAGGTCACCAACTGATTGATCATAGATTAAAGTCTTCTTAGGTTTTTTCACTTCTTTTTTCTCAGCGACTCTCTTCTTCTCTCTTTGTTGTCTCCTCATTTCTTTTCTTTTGAGTGTTCGAATATACTCTTTCAGTGTGAGAATGTGAGTTTCTTTGAGTTTTAAAACAGCCTTTAGATGTTTTATCTCTGCTTGTCAGCCAAACCAAGCTTCCCCGAGCTCCTTAGTCGTTGACATCTTTAAAGCGTGATCATTATAAAAGTTCCTAGAATGTGTGTATAGTTTTATAAGAAACGCGTTCCAGTCAGTGGTTTCGTATGCTAATTCATGTTCGCTTTAAATTTGCATGATAACTCGCTGAGTCAGCTAAAATAATTTTGCTCCTAGGTTTTAGAAAGGAAAAAAAAGAAAGACCTGAAAGAGAGAAAGAAAGAATTGAACCCGTAAGCTTAAACGTATTGAAAATGTACCTGGCGTCAGAACTAATGCTTAACGCTTCTGCGCTACGCACGTTCCCGACGAAAGATGTACAAAAAATAAACTAGTCTTTCCAACCCTTTCTGAGAATTGGATATTCACTTTGAATCATTTGGTGGTTCCTAAAAGAACCGTTGTCGTCAAAAGACGCTTAGTAGGATCTGTTTTTCCTACTTAGAAATTGAGAATAGTATCCCCAGGTGAACGGGTAGGCAGATATTATTTGCCATTTCTCGCCTGGTACTCTCTCAGAGTAATACACAGCTATGTGTTTGGCAGGAAAGCCTTCCAGATCCACACCAATTTGCTCGTTGAGTTTAAACACGAACAAATAAAAGTGTCCATGACCTTCGTTCCAGCCCTCATGTACTACCATCACGTCTTTGTTGTTCTCTTCCCAGGTGAGCTCCGATATATCCTTTAACAGATCGACTAAATCGATTTGTGACCCAAACTTAGAGGCTTTCACATGTTCTTTTTTAAAAACATGCCTCTCGTTAATATGGTCTGCTTGTTCTTGCGTTAGGAAAGTTCCCTCGGTTTCAAAAGGCGAAGCCATCGTTGAAAATAAAATTTTTTCTGGTTCATCTTAAAACAGATTGCAAAACAAAATAGTCCAACTTGAAAAAGAGCGAAAAGGGTAATTGTTTCTGCCGCCCGCCGTTAAACTTAAAAGAGCGGCAAACTTTTTTAGTTCCTTCTGTGAGTACCGGAGCACAGATTACGTAATACAATAGTAATAAAAGACAGGAAACAAAACAACTCCAAATAAAGACTAATCCCAAGTGACCAAAAATACAAAGCTTTCCGGTACCTGCAGA
>CALNXK010000029.1:2442500-2450000 GCA_942486035.1 Porites lobata
TCCTAAGGTCCCTAGGGTATTGGGCAAGATCGGGCAAGAATCCCCAAGGGTGTTAGACAAATAAACACACGCTTGACTGAGATCACATTGTTTAATTTTAAACAACAAACTTTTTACAACAACAAGAACAAAGTGTTTTTAGGGAAATTTAAATCCTCCTGCCTCTACTTTTGGTCGTTTCTGTAATCTTTCTTGTACCATCTCATGCATTCGTTTCTTGAGAGCTGAGGGTGTAGAAGCTTTAGGGACCTTCACAGGTTTAGGTGCTTGGTGAATCCATTGAAAGTAATTACACCTGGCTTCTCTCTCCTTAGGACAGCATAGGAACACTTTGTTTGGATTTCTTGGTGTTTGACTCAGCTTGAGTCTAGGCACTAATCCACATTGACAGGCAAAGGTTCCCCATTCCTGATGAATTTTGAGATGAATGCTGTTACAAATGGTTTTCAACACTGTCTGCATTGCCAAAGTACACGGGACATGTATAGCAAAGGGCAAGTCCTTGTTCAGGCAGGACAAAGTTGGTATGCAAAGGCTTGCTTGCATCCATCAGGTATTCTTGCAAAGCCAGTTCTTCTAAAATAGGTACATCGAATTCCCCCTCTACAGGCCACCATTCCACTGGTTGACCCTCTGATAACACACCGCCTCCTTCTTCCATGATATGCACGGGAGCCAGGTCAGGTTGTGTTTCCATAGAACTCGGACCATTGAACAGATCTCGGCAGGCTTGCTGAATTTCCTCATACGAAGGAAGCATGATCTTTGTTGCTGGTTGTACATTCTCATTGACATTCATAGGAGGTTCTGGGTCCAGGTATTTCTGCATCCTAAATTTATCGCCTGTAGTGTAATGGGGTGCTGTCCATTCTTTTGTAAGAGGTTCCGCATTCTCAATCATTGGAGGTTCTGGAGTTTTTAGAACTGTTTGAACTACTTCTTCTCCCGTCTTATTTTTCGCTTTTCTGGCTTTCTTCTTGGGAGCTTCCATGTTAAACGGTTGTTCTTGCAGATAACGCATAGTGAAAAATCACATCAAACACACAGATTTATACTCACTTGACATCCCTTAGGGAATTGGACATGTCCGGGCAATGACGTCACTCATGTCACGAACTCACACTAATCACACCCTTGGGACTTGAACGTGTTTGGGCAGACTATAAAAGAGGTAAATTACCTCATTTCATTATTAAACATCATGACTCAGCCAAATGACAACTCGTTTTATGTGACGCTGACTAGTCAAAAAACACAGGAATTTCCAGACAATTTACCCACGCAATTTCAATACCGTTTGCCTCAAAGCTTATGGTTACCGGGCAAATGGAAAGTGGGTATGGCAAGTGTGTTTTTACCTGGCGTTTCCAATCCCATTCCCCATGTTGTCACATCCCATGTCAGTTCCTCTCTGACGAAACATCATGACACAAATCCTACCAAACCTTTCGGTATTCGCTCGATTCACAACCTGTACAAAGGGAGTGATACCGATATTTTATTTCAACAATATGCCAAAGCTTTCAAATCTAGTCAATCTCAAGAATTTTTGTCCCAACTTAAAACAGCAGATTTGCAAGATGCCTCCAATGGATTTGATTTTATGTCCAAAGTTTTTTGGTGGAAGGAACAGGATTTAAACAAAAAATTACCCACGGGGTATGAATTTGCAGATAGTAATGATAATTGGAGAATAGATGTTTCTGCCCAAGATAATTACACGAGTTGGTTGCTTCGGCGTTACAATATTGAAAGTACCAACAGAAAAAGTGTGCCTTATTTAGCCATTAATTTGATCTTGGCTAAACAAATGGGTTGGGTTGTAGAAACAACTACCAGTGTGTTTGCAGTGGGACAGAATTTACTCATGGAGCTTCCATACGGTACTACTAGTGTAAAACCAGATCCCGCGACCTGTCTCAATGCAAAATTTACTTTTACTCAACTCATTCATGTAGTAGACGGATTGCTGTATCTTTGCTCCGCGTTTAGTTGGCGCTTTGTGAATTTAAATGAAGCCTTTGACAGAGCGATTCATCGACCCTATGAAACCCCAAAAACAGTTTTCAATGTGTTCAAACCCTGGATGACTAACCTTTCATTATGGAAAAAGGTTGTTGGATTAGACTTGGACGATTACTTCATCGACTTGCCTGTGTCTCCACATTATTGGAAACCCAGGACTCTGAGTCTGCATTTGTTAAGAGGAGTAAAAATTGTGGATGGTGCATCTCACGGAGATTACGCAGGGGAACTGGGAATTGATATGAGCTCCTTAACTCGCAACAAAACTTATACGGTGGCATTAGAGTGGTACCAAAAGGAGGAGTGGCTGTTTAACCGTTCTAAATTTTCAGCGGAAGGAACGGGTTTACAAGTTCATCATTTGCGGGCTGCAAAACATACTCATGAGCGAAACAAAACCCATTTGATTTATTACCACACATTGACTATTCAATTCACTAAAACTTCAAGTAGCAATGCAACATTAAGCATCAAGTTTGAAATAGGGTTTCCACTGTCAGCAAAATATTCAGGTGATTTGAAAGACAACACTTTTTTGGTGCTGTATGGAGTAGAGGGTCAGGTAGAACATGTTCCCGATGTGTATGATGATCACCCAGTTATTCCCTCTTCTCACACAACCACTGAAACAACGACTACCAGTACGGGGGACAAGAAAGCTTCCACACTTCCTAAATCTCATGGAACAGACAATTTACGCCCTCTGTTTTTGTCTTGCAATTTAACCAAAAGCATTGATGGAAACAGAACCATCATGAAGTCTGTCGGTTATAATAACGAAAAAACGCTGATTGTTTTATTCCTTGCGGAGTTATTTGGTGGACAGTTTATAAGTGACTGTGACAGAATGGAATAACATTATTCCCGACTTCAATCAGGATAGTCCAGTCATTGTCACCCTGTTTTTCAAGAAAAAGCGGACAGAGTCTCAACGCAAATACATTAAGTTGGATGAATCAATCGACCGTGACCAGTCCATATAAGCATGCCTGAACCACACAGTTCATCCATTATGTGTGAGCTTGAGTGGATCAACATCGCTAGTAAATCGCTAGCTTATTGCGCTCAATTGCTACAACAGATTAAACAGCACAAGGAAAAGTTTGAGAAACTCCAAGAAGAAGCTGCAAGGTTGAAAGTTTTGGTTAAAAAACAAGAACAGCTGGTGCAAGATATAACCGAAAGACATGGGGGCTACGACACCGTCCACTAAATTGGAACAGCTGTTAAGAAAAGTACAGCCTTGTCAATTTGGCTCCTACCAAGAATTTATGCGAGCCTTGATGATTGAGACATTGGCCAACACCAGCATGACCTTTGATCAATTGAATTACGACTTGTTTGCTTTGAACAGAGAGGTATTTCATCAACTGAACAGAGAAACCACGGCATTTTTTAAGTTATTGGCTAACAAGCAACAGTGCTTCCTTCCTGATGGACCAACTACCTCACAAGATCAATACTGAGCAGTCCAGCAGACTCGAGGAAATTTTACAGCAAATGGACCCTTCGCTACTACAAGGATACAAAAAGGTTTATGCATGAAGTTATTATACAGGGCATCAGCTATCACGGTATGTTTAATACTGTTTGTGAAAAAGTTATTTCTTACTACGAAATGCCTGTAATCTCTGGTGGCGCAAATGGTGTGGATTTAGAAGCAGAAAAGTTAGCAAGACACTATGGTTTGAAGGTCAAAGTTCTCATTCCTCCTTGTCATCCCAGAAGAGCCTCCGTTCATCCCTTAACGCATCAACAATTAGCTGAAGCGATTCCTCTTACGGCACAAGTGGCTAATCGTCTCAACAAACAGTTAACCAACTCGATCAGTTTACAGTATATCCACCGAAATTATCATGTGGTGAAACAAGCTGACATGGTGCTGGCGTTTACTTGTTTTCAACCCGAAAGAAAAGTTTGCATGGGCGGAACAGGATGAGCAGTAGAAATGAGTAAAGTCCTCAACAAAGTCCTGTATGTGTATGATGTGGAGCGAAACATTTGGTTTTGGTATAACCCTAACGAAGATTTGTTTTACACATGCGATCAAATGTCAAACGAGCAGTACGCTTTACCTACTCTAGTGCAGAAAACCGCCAGTGTAGGAGTCAGAAACCTCTACGATTACCCTGAGCCTCTTTTAGAATTGCAAGAGACTTTTAGTTTAAATCTACCGAAAGAAGAATGCAAGGATGTTAAGGAACTTTGTAACCCATTTAAATTATTATCTATTTTATAAATTGGTTTGGTAATGACATTTTTCATTGAACTTCACAGGTAACACTGGATGTAGTAGCTTTTCTGGCGCTAACACATCGACTTTAGCGATACCAAAGTAGCTGTCAATGTTCTGATTAGGTGGATTCACAATAATCTGGGGGTGACCAATAGAATGTTAAGCATTTTCAGAAGCAGGATGTAAGACTGCCAGGAATGACCATTTGAAACATTCCTGATCATCATATGTCCAAGCACAGATTGTGTCATTTGAAGTCGATGAAAGTAATCATCCGCAGCAACGTGCCAGGTTTCTGTAGCAATAAAATCACACTAGCATTGCGATGTATTCCCTGTGTAAACAGCTGTGATAACAACGGACTAAATAATAAATATTGTTAAACTTTATTACAAGAAAATAATAAACATTGTTAAACTGACTACTTTGTTGTGTGGTTGATCTACTCGGAAAGGGGCTGATAGTATAGTGGTTTAGTATCCCTGCCTGTCACGCAGGTGGCCTGGGTTCGATTCCCGGTCAGCCCGTTCTTTCTAAATCTTGTCATGATAGCAAGGTTTGGAAAGACTTGTTTATTTTTCGTTTCAGAACGTTTTTACCCAAGATTCGGTACTGCGCATGCGTTCTATGCAGGGGACAAAAATTCTGTCCCACAAGTGTGAGTGGTGACTTTCATCCACATATATAAGTTCACCTTTACATATTCATAAGTAACTAAGTTCCGAGTCCTCTCCGAGCGAGTCCGCCATCTTGAATTGTTGATTGACTAACCCTAATCCTCATCCCAAGGGGCTAGGGTTTAACCCCAACCTTATTAGCATTTTAACCCTAACCCTAACCCTAAGAACAATAGCCTTTAAACAATAGCGGCGGCGGCATCCTTTGAGGCCTAAACTAACAAGGGATACTACTAGCTTCGTCTACTGAAATGGCGCACACCTTTTGCTGATACAAAGTCGAGGATAACATTCTTCGTCATCGTTCATTCTTTAACAAAGACTCTGGCGTCACGTAAACAACCGAATAAAATCCTCCTTCAATGAGATCTATATCTCCCTACGTACTGACGTCGCTCAGACTTACCCAGGATATTCCTACCTGTCGTAAGCGTTTGGTTTGATCCTTAATGAGGGAAAGCAAAGGCGAAACAACAACCAAAATGTGGCCAGACTCGCTAGTGAAGCCGTCAAATACCATAGGTAGAACTTGAAAAATGACAGATTTTCCAAAGCCAGTTGGTAAACTAACAAATACGTCCTTTTTCTTCAGCACTGCAGATATAATCGCTTCTTTTTGATGCTTGTTTAACTCGCTAAACTTGAATTGTTCACACACTTTTGAAAAAGAAGAAGATAGATCCGCCATGTCTGCTTTCAAGTAATGGAGAGGGACTTGGACCAGGTTTCCAGAATACGGAAGCCTGTTTCTTATTGGTCAATTCTAGGGAAAGGAATGTGTCTCTCGCGTGAGCAGCCGTTAGTGGGGAGGAGCGTTGCGTGGCGACCCTAATAACGGTTGCGAAGAAGACTAGTTAGTTAGAGGTTAGCAGCCATTTTCTTCATCTCACGCATTGATATAATAATGCAGTAATGCTCTTTTTTTTTTTCTTTTGCTGGCAACCAAAATTTCACGCGTGGCAGCCATTTATTAATTTTATGTCGCTAAAAAGAGACTTTGAAAAAGGTTGAGCTTGGAGCAATGTAATTTATCATCTCATATCCAACACACGCTTGGGAATAAAATTATGTTTAAATAACACTTAACAATAGTGGCCACCAATGGTAACATTGCTTCACTAAAATCACAGGAAAACCTGCAGTATTTCACAATATTATGAAAAACAAAAAAAAATGACAACAAAACGTTTAGGAAACCAAAGGGAAAATTAGTCATTTTAAATTTGTGGAGTATTAAATTCTCAAAATGTCATGTTGGTGCACTTTTGTTATATTTGACAGATATGCGGAAGTTCATTAGATATTGTAGTGGGGGAACAACACTTCCAAGGAAGCTGACTGTGGTCTTCGATGAAGGAGGTGTAATCTTCTCTTCTACCTGCATGCTTCAATTTCATTTGCCAAGAGCAGTGGAAAGTTATGAAATTTTCCAACCTGGCAATTGAAACTGTTATCAATGACCGTGCAGATGCTCTTAATTCCATGTAATGTTTTAATAATAATTTTTAATAGTTGATGTTCGGTTGGTAGACAATACCTTCTTTCTCTTTCTCTCTAAATAACATCCATGATTATGGCCATTTGCAGTTGTAAACTTAGTATCCAAGCCTTTGAGTGCTTGCAAGGCTGGCGGTGACCTTGTTTTGATACAAACCTTTCTTTTCTCATGTTAATAGTGCAGACAAAATACATCTGATTCTAATCTTACACGCTTCCATGTCCAAAAGAGAGAAACAGAGAAAAAAATATGAAATAAGAGCAAAGACAACCCCAGGCTTGCATCTACCAATAATAAAAGTGACTGGAACAGTAGCTCATCCGATGTGTAAAAACCCTTAACATGCGATTTTCGTAAAAAGAAGTCGCCGGAAAGTTAACATAATAGAACTGAGAAAAATAAACAAAAAAAAGAGTTTTAGACTGTGGAACAAAGCAGAACAACTTACGTTTCAAACATTCATTAGCTCCTTGCCCAAGCCTCCACATGTTGAAGACAAATTAACCCTCGGACGTACACGCAAACTCACACCCCCACCGCAGTACAAAGGGAGAGGGTAGTTGGAACCCCTCCCTAGCATTTTCATTACGTTACAATATTTTGAAAAGTTTTTACCTTTAATAGATAGCCTGTTATGTTTTTTACAAAATGATGTAAATATTATGGGAAACATGCAAATGGCGCTTTTTTAGATTTTTTAATTTTTCTACTACAGCCATTTGGCTTGTTGAAAGAACAATAACTCTCCAACTTGACAGGAAAATAGGAAATAACACACAGAAAATAGGTCTATTGTACTTTCCTCTGGAATTTAAAAGCTTTAATTCTTTCATGGCTCATGTCAACTCTTAAGCCACACCTCACTTGTCATTCAATATCTCCTAAATCTATTGGCCGATTTTTACCAAATCTCCAGCAAATATGACTAAAACGGACTGGTGCCCATATAAGATCCTCTTTATGAAATTTTCCAAAAACAATCCCCCCCCCCCCGCTTGTATGTGCGAGGGTTAACAGGCAACAGCAAGAGGTTTTGAAAAGATAGTAAGCTTCATTTGATAAGT
>CALNXK010000029.1:2465000-2530000 GCA_942486035.1 Porites lobata
ATCGCCGAGTGGTTTATGCTGCCAGTGAAATGGGGATTGGCAGAGAAGATATTTCCAAGTTTTGTGAGATATTGAATATGCCTTTTTCCATGAGCAAAGATACCTGGCATAGTCATGAGGATGCCCTGCTTCAAGCACATACTGAAGTTGTCCAGGTGGAACTGGAGAAAAACAGGAAAGAGGCAAGGAAGCTGGCAATGGCAGACGAAGGGATTAGTGAAGAAGATGAAGACACTGTGGTTGACATTCCAATCAGTTTTGATGGTACATGGTCCAAGAGAGGATACACTGCCAACCATGAAATTGTTTGAAAAGCATTTGCGACCCATTTATGAGAGGCTTAGTGATCCTGCTCTTCTCGCACGTTGTCTTCCAGGCTTTACCCAAAATGCAAATGAGTCTGTGAATTCATTAGTGTGGATTAGGTGCCCAAAGCACAAATGGCATGAAAGAAAACGGATTGAGCTGGCAACAGCATCAGCTACTTTACACTTCAGTGCAGGGGCAACTGCAATGCACTAAGTGAGGGTAAGAGCTGGGTTAGCTGTTAAGGCTCACACCAGAAAGGGAAGAAGCAGAAGAATTAAAAAGGCTGAAAAAAGGATCCAGGATCGGCATAAAAAATACTGAGTTGCTCGCAGACGAGCAAAGCAAAGAGACGAGGAACAACGGCGACAAAAGGAGGGCACACAGTGCCGGTGCTTTCAATGAACTGACTGTTGCCACAGAACCAGTAAGAAAGAGAAAAAAGAGATAGAAATCGTGATTTATATCTAGAAAATGATGTGGTGATACTGCAATGAGGCTACTTTTGCTACTTCACTAGTGGCAGCTTCCTTTAGTGAATGTTACACTGCTGATTTTGCTTTCCAAATTTTAAGCTGCATTTTTCTCAAAAAGGCATTTTCGCGGAGTTTTTTTATGCCCCATTTAGATTTTTATTCTTTGGTTTTATCCGTTTTCTACCAAATTTGGCTCAGTTACTTATGAAAGGCTGTTCTACAAACCTGTTGAGGCTGTTTTATTTTTGATGAATACAGTTGATGTAATTCCAGGTTGAACTTTTTACAAAATTATGCCATTGCTATGGCAACAATATTTGCTGAAAACCGAAATCTCTCCATAGGTTTGTAGGAGAGTCTGTGTAGTGTTATTGTGAGAAATATCATGGTTACTTTGTAAATAAAAAAGAAAAAAGTATGGGGGCATGAAATTGGTGGAAAAAAGCCTCCATGAAGAACTTGGTTAATAATTAACCATAACTTTGCTTACCATGGGATGTAAACCATATGCCACATTAGACTGTGGGGTGGTCCATTTGCATGAAAAATTCTATGAAGATACATAAAATAGTTGGAGTTTTAGGCGCTTTCCAATCTGTGACAAATTTGGGCTCAAAATGTAACCACACTCCCCCCTTAAGGTAACCATTTAAGAACCGAAAGGATAGCTTTTGAAGCTCTCGAAGGGTGTAAGCGAGCAAGCGCGGGAGGAGAAAACGTGAGGCGTGAAACAGCACCTGCCACGCAAGCAATTATTATAGTTAACTATGTGGGTCGTTTTAAAGAAAACAGTAAGGGGTTACTTAAATACTACGCTTCAAGTTCTAATTAAAATACAACGCTAGCTAAGCTAACAGTCTCAAATAGTCTTTTATGTCACCAGAAGCCCAAGAAAATTTCATTGTCAGGGATTGGTTAGTCTGCTACACAGCCGTTTTTAGTGTCGTCGCGCAACGCTCCTCCCCACAAACGGCTGCTGAAAACCGAACCACATTCCTTTCCCGCGGTTAGCCAATTAGCATTCAGTTCCCATGTTCTGGAAAGTGTTCGCGCCAGAAGTTTCATCCAATCAGAGCCTTGCTTTTACCGGTACCCTAAATGTGGACAAAGCAAAGCAAAATGGCCGCCCTACAGGAAGCATACATTCGAGTGGCTTCCTTATTTGAGATTTTGGAACTAAATGCGCATCAGAAGCGGGCAATTCAAGCAATTGTGGTCGATAAGAAGGATGTCTTTGTAAACTTGCCGACTGGGTTCGGAAAATCGCTTATTTATCAATCTGTCCCGTTCGTGTTTGACCATGTAAACAAGAGTGCAGGTCACATTGTTGTAGTTGTGTCGCCATTGGTAAGCCTCATGGACGATCAGGTTAAAATTCTGACAGATCTTGGATTGTCTGCAATAAGTATCAGTTCACAAGAGGAGTTAGACGTTACAAAGATTGAGAAGGGAGAATATTCTATTGTCTTCGGCTCACCTGGGGCATGGCTAATGAATGGTCGCTGGCGAAGAATGTTAGACAACCATGTCTATTCGAATAAGCTCTGCGCCGTGGCAATTGATGAAGCTCATGTCCTAAGGCAGTGGTAAGTTTGGGTGTTAGCCTTCTAGATTCTCTGTCAGCTTAAACAATAGTTTCTCTGCTGCGATCAAAGTTCACTGTTTTCAGACATACGTTTAAGTATTTTCTCGATTTTCGCATGTAACTTGCTCGTTGAAACTATCTTAATGTGTTATTAAATATCATATTAGATAGGGAGTGTCTGCCAGAGACCAATTTTAACTGAATTTGCTATTTTTGAACGAGCATCTCTCGTTAAATTATGTTAAACCTTTACGGTCAGGTCAGTGGGAATATTCAAGATTTTCTCTCTCTTGTGATGACAGGGGGATATCCCAAGACAGTAAAAAAGCAGCTTTTCGCGAGTGTTATGCCCATCTTCATTACTGAATGAGCTGAGGAGGGTGCTAACGATAATGTTTTTCTCCATTTTAGGACATAATTACGGGCAACAAATTCTACTCAACCAACCGAGGTGATTTAGACATCTCTTTTCCGACCATTGTTTACACTGGGACTCAAACCCTTCATCCTGTCTGCCCCAAAGAGGTCACTGACATCAGTATAGTAACACTCATCGCTTCCCAGTCCGTGTGTGAGGATATGCTGAAGTCCCTTGGAAAAGGAAAATACAAGGCTGTCACCTGCTCTGTCGGTACTTACACAAGAACTTCAGTCGATACATTGCTAAATATCCACAAGCTAAGAGACATTTCACAAGGGGTAAAACGAGAGTTGAAATGGCTGAACATCACACCACCCCTTCCTAACAGTCAGTGTGTACAACGGGGATTCTTGGAGAGTTTGAAGAAGCTCTTATTTGAAAATAAGAATGATCGAGTTGTCATTGCTCACCTGCAACAACTGCCATAACATTGCCACAACACAAGGTTTCATAGATCTCCTCAATGCCAATGACTGTACCATGGAAACTGCAGCATTTATTCTCAACGATTTACTGCAATTAAACCAAACAGATAAACTAAAATATGCACGTACCGTTAGGCACGGTAGGGCCATCAACTACATCATCTTCGTCATTAATTTTGCCAGTAACATTAAACATGTGTCGCGACACCTAACAACCCTGAATGCCACTGGTCCCTGCTATACATAGATGCAGTGGAAAACAAATGGTTTTACTGCGACTTCCTTGGCTGGGTACCTCCAACTGACCTGAACTCTAAAGTTGAGTTCATCCTCAACTTATTTTCACAAGAGTTTACCTTGTTCAGAAAACCAGCACACGGGAGATTTATTGCACACAAGCTACAAGGCAACAGCGCTGTTGCCCACAAATGCATAGACGCCTGTTTCCAAAACATCCCCTTGCAGTCCTGTGGTAGCATTTGTGGCGTAATTGTTGTTGCCACGGGGGCCATAAGCTGCATTAATTCCACCTTGTGGAGATCTGGCTTTCTTGGAATCAAAAGTTCTCTTCCTGTAGAAATTTCATGGATAAAGAATCCTACATTGCACTCCTGCTACTTGCGAAGAGTCCTGATCCACTGGATAACTGCACAAGATATTGATCTCCAATTGCTTGGGATCAAGCCCTTCGTACCAGAAAGTCAGTCCAATAGAAATCGACTCTCCTCGAGTACATATGAGCAACCTGTGCTAAAAACTTCAGATATCGACGGTCGATCTAACTCAAGAATCATCACAGGATAGAGAGGAGGTGGCAGATCAGGACCTAGCAAAGCAAACAGAAGAGAAGGAACCAGCTCATGAGGCAGATCGGAAAGCAGGTGAGGCGGCACCCTGTGAAGCAGAAGAGAAGGCAGTGCAAGGAGCAGGTCAAGAGGCAGATGGGGAAGCAGCCGAGGTGGCATCACGCCGAGGTGGCATCATCGTGTGAACCAACAGAGGATACAGTGCAAGCAGAACCAGCTCAGGAGACAGACCTGGAAGCAGCCGAGACAGCACCCTGTGAACTTACAGAGCTGACAGGGCAAGAGCCAGCTCAGGAAGTAGATCGGCAAACAGTTGAGGTGGCTCCAAGCGAACTAGGGAGATTGGGAAGCAGCACAGGTGACACCCTGTGAACAAGCAGAGGAGGCAGTGCATGGATCAGCACATGGGGTAGGTGGGTAACAGCACAGCAAGAAGGTAAGAGACTTGCATAGGCACGTCGGGATGCAGCAAAGCAGGAGCTAGTTGACAGGACAGATGAGGAGCCAAAATCAGGGGAACACTGTCCAATAGAAAAGGAGGCATTATCGGAACCCAGACAGGATGCAGATTGGAAAGCAGCAGGGGAACAAGGGCAGGAAGGCCATGGAAGACCAGCGAAGGAGACAGATCACGCACCTTTTCAGGAGGCAGAGCAAGGAAGATGCGATAAAGCAACAACGACAGTAGCTCCGAATGGTTTCCAGTGTCCCTCCTGTAACCTGACCACTTCTGTCAAGTCAAATCTAAGGCGGCACATAAGGCGGAAACATAGAAATCAGATGCACGACCCTAGTACCCAGGGGTGTGGAAAGTGTCTGTGCCTGCAATGTCAGTTCAAGTGCGATAGAATTTCAGACCTAAGGCAGCATCTCTGCAAAACCCACGAAGTCGTTTTTAAAACGGAGACACGCACATTCTCCACTTTTGCTGGTAAGGACAAAACGTAAACTAGTAAAAGCAAACCGAAAGTACTGCCGTCGATATAGAATTTTAAATTTCATCACACTCATACCGCAAGGTAATCAAGATCAGGTACACTATAACCATTTCTTTCACACACTCCAAGGATATCCATACGTTTTAGTGCTCTTTCCATCAAGCCATCAAAATGCAAGTAAGTAAATAAGTCCACGGTCGTACAGATTCATCAGGCACGAAATACAAAAATTTAAAAAACCTTAACTACATTTACTGGGTTTTGCTAAATAGAATATTAGAATTATTCAATCAAGTATATACGAAAAAAAAGCCTGTTTTCCATGAATGCCGTGCCTTACTTGATATTATAATAGCTGTGCAAAAGTGACTTGAGATTACTTTGGGATTCTGCTTGCCTTAAAGTTTCAGAAGGACTATTCCACAGAACAGCGCCACTGTAGCGAAAACTATTACGGAGATAATTAGTGCGTGGCTGTGGAATAGTTAATTTATTTACAGAATCTCGAAAAGTGTATGAAGTGGTTTTGGATCGAGCAATAAATTTCGAATTTAGGTCCTCATAATAGCTGTGCAAAAGTGACTTGAGATTACTTTGGGATTCTGCTTGCCTTAAAGTTTCAGAAGGACTATTCCACAGAACAGCGCCACTGTAGCGAAAACTATTACGGAGATAATTAGTGCCTGGCTGTGGAATAGTTAATTTATTTACAGAATCTCGAAAAGTGTATGAAGTGGTTTTGGATCGAGCAATAAATTTCTAATTTAGGTACTCAGGAGCAAGGCCATTAAGGAATTTAAAAACCGTTAAGGCTTTTTGGATATCATGCTAAGTACTAAGATTTTTCCAATTTAATTCGTAACAGCTTGAGAAAGTTAGAGCTCGCTCTGCACGATTTTGGAGTTTTTGAAGTTTGTCTGCTAGTTTTATGCCACAGCTTCCCCAAACAACATTGCAATAGTCGAAATGCGGCTGAATCAAGGCTTTGTAGATAAGATGCAGTGTTGCTGGGGGAACAAATTGCCTCACCCGTTCGATAGCTGCAATACCAGAGGCAATTTTGTTTAGCCAACTTCTTGATATGACTGCCCCAGGTAAGGTTTGCATCAGTGAGTACACCTAGAGATTTTGATGTTGATAGTTGGTTTACGGGAGTACCACTGATGCTCCGAACGGGAGAGGCAGGCGTTTAGCTTTTGTCTCGAGCCGATTAGCATAAATTCATTTTTAGTCATGTTAAGTGTGAGTTTGTTAGCAATCAGCCATTTGCTGATATTTAGCAAGTCTTCATTCAAACAGGACTGAATGATATTCCAATCTTTATCAGCGTAGGTAATATGCGTGTCATCGGCATACATTCTAGGATAGGAGTTAGTTAAGCAATTTGGTAAGTCGTTTATGTATAGCAAAAACAATAGAGGACCCAATTTAGTCCCTTTAGGGTTACCACATTGGAGAGGGCAGGTTTTGGAAAGTGAACCACTAACAGAACATATTTGAGTTCGGTTTTCTAAGTATGATTTAAACCAATTGTAAGCATTTTTTTAATTCCGTAGGTACTTAATTTAGACAGTAATATCGTGCAGTCTACTGTATCAAAGGCCTTTTTAAAATCTAGAAATACTACAGCAGCTAAATAAGACGCAAGGGGGGCTTTCATGAAACAAGGTTACGACCGGGAAGCTGCAGGACTATGATCACATAATGCAGAAACAAGTGGCCGCTGGAATTATGGAACCTGTACCCCCTCATCAAACGGGCAAGGTAGTGCACTACATTCTCCACCGGGCAGTCATTCCAGAGCAAGCAAAAACGACCAAGATGAGAATTGTCTACGGTTGTTCACCAAGGGCCAACACCCAGACCCCCTCTCTCAATGATTGTTTGGAGACCGCCACTACAGCTGCTCCTATTTGACATTCTTCTCTGGAACCGGATGCGGAAACACTGTGTCACCGGAGACATTCAGAAAGCATTTCTCCAAATTCGGGTACACAAACAAAACAGAGACGCACAGCAGGTCCTATGGTACCACAACCTAACGGACAGAAACAAAGCAGAGTACCGTTTCATGTGAGTGATATTTGGAGCCACGTCGAGCCTGTACATCTTTGGGGCGACTGCAGAAGCTCATCAAGGTTATGACAGAGAGTTCAAGGCCGTAGCGCAAGTGCTTTTAGAAGACACCTACGTTCATGAAATTCAGGGGGGGGCGATGTGGAAGAAGGCTCGGCTACATTTAAAGAAGAGGCTTCCAATATAATGTCAGAGGGCAGTTTCGCCCTACACAAATGGCACAGTAACGTGGAACTATTAAATTCAGTTGAGAAAGGGACAGAAGGAGAAGAGACATATGCCAAGAGTCAGGTAGGAAACAGAGGAAACAAGGAGCACGACACGCTGAGTATTGACTTCAAAACTTGCTTAAAGGTGGACAAGCCTCTAACAAAGAGGAAAATGATCTCAGTCATTAACAGCATTTATAACGTACTAGGATGGAACTCTCCAGTCACTATCACTGCCACAAGAAAGAACATACTTGAAGATTAGAGCCCCCAGCCAAGTGTAAGAAGTTGTTTCCAATTGAAGTCACAGGAATAAATGAGGACTAGAAATTTTCTACTGCTCTGGGTCCTAACTTAATTCTACTTTCATGTGCAAAGTGGAAAGTCATTGGTAAGAAAAAAGATGCAGCCGTTCCAATTGTGAACAAGAGCACCATTAAAGATTATCAAAAAGCTAAGTATGCTAGGGGAAAGGGCGGTATAGAGAGGTCTGCTGATTATTCTTTTCGATAAGAATAATGTCTGTAAAAGCTGCAGAGTCAAACGAACATTCATCTTCGATCTGAGCTAGTGGTTGATAGAGTTTCCTACCGTTCATTCATCTGCCAGCGAGTCAATTTTTATTGCTTTACAGTATCATTGTGGCCTCTAGAAGGTGTATTAAAAAGCTTTCGTATTGATTTAACGTTGTGAATCTTGGATATTGTCGTGTGCTTTTTAAACCTGCTGTGTGAAAATTTAGCAAAGTGCAGCGAAGCAAATTCGTTTTGTGTCGCCTGTCGATCCAAAGAGACAAACAAGTTTTTTACCGCCAAAGAGCGTATGTTCAGTTATCTGCCGGTTAGTAAATTTGTATTGTTTTGTCGTGTCATTTTGACCTCTAGATCATAGAAGGTGTATTAAAGAGCTTTAGTATTGATTTAACGTTTAAAGTTATCGTGTGATTTTCAAACCAGCTGTGATCCACTTCAGTCAAGTTCACAACCTGTCAGTTTATCAAATATCGGCAGTTTTGCCACAGTCCAACCTTTGACTCAAATATTGGCACAGTTTTGCCACAGTTAAAACCTTAAACCATTCTGTTCTCCATGAAACAAGTGAATTGAATTAATACAACCTCCCAAGGCAGGCTGAGTGCTTTATAGAGAGTGTGTCTGAGGATTCATGGAAAAGTTATTTACAATTAATGGCCACACCAGACAGCTTTTGTGTGTTGTTGTTGTTGCTATTTCTTTTTTTTTTTTTTGCAATTGTGATAATAAACAAAGCAATTTCATTAATTTTTGACTTGATGAATTTCCTTCACAGTGCTTTCAAATCCATTATTATTTAAGGACTTTAACCATACTTTACCTTGGATGGCAGAGCCTGTGTGTGTACAGAAAACACATTTTACCAACTCTTTTGAGCTCCAATTCACGATGTTATACCTTTCTGTCTTAGGAAAAAGATGTCTTCGAGCCCTTCAAAACGAAAAGGTACTGTACTCAATCAGTAAGTCTGATTTTCTTTAGCAATAAAATCAAAGCACTCAGTGGTTTTCCGCATGCATTGTGATCCCACTTTTTTCTTTTCCCTCCGACTCCAACTGTCTACTTCTTGGTTCCAAGCAGAATCACAGTGTCTTTTTTCCCTAAATCAAAAGTGCTCAGCTTTCTGGCTGCAATTCCCGACAATCACCCGAAGAAAGCAGTACTTAAAGTGGACCCTCAAAGACAAGCTGGATTCTCTGTTAACTGTGCAACAGAGTGGAACAAGTGATGGCAGGAAGGAACTCAAAACAGCTGGTGCATTATTCACAAAGAAAGGAGGGGACAAGAGATGCGCATTTTGCCTTGGAGGCCACCTCCCAGTGGATTGCAAGAAAGTGCAAGACATAGGAGAATGTAAGAAACTTTAACTTAACTACGGTAGATGTTTCAGTTGTATCGAAAAGATCCATCGCAGCCATCACTGCAGCATAACAGTAGAGTGTAAAGTGTGTAATGGGCAAGATAGTTGCCCATTGGGCAAGTGAATTTAAAAGTTTCTATCCGCGGAAGAAAATCTGCCGGTCCCTGACGACTGGACAGAGCCTCTTTGTGGCAGTCGGGTTCCAGCACAGGAGGTTTATGTTGAGCCGGAAATCTCATGCATAAGCAAAGAGTATCTTTATATAAAACAATTCTTCATTGGGGTGTTAACAGTGTTAAAAAAATCAATTGTGGCAGCATCTGGCCTGGTGCAAGGTGTCTTCCAGACAAAAAGAACGTGAAGAAATGTATACTTTTCTCCCGGAGTAATTCTAGTAATTTTGTCAAATACTTATTTACGTTGATTTTATACATAGAAGCAGACACAAGCAAAAGACACAGAGGGGCAGCACAGTGACAAACGTGGGAAACGTGGTCATTACCGCAGAGAACGTCCCCACCAACCACCGAAAAGAAAAAGAGCAACTTTTTATCAGGTTCATGTTGTTGTTGTTTCTTAAAATATATAGAAAAATAAAAAGAGTAACTATCTATGCCTTTGAATGAGTAATTGCCTGGCAACAATGAGTTCACTTGGTGAGTGAATGATACCCCCGACATAGGTGACGATATAGTGATCACGTGATTACTATATCTTCATCTATAATCTGGGTAATACCGCTATAGAGAGCGGGGGGACCAGGAAACCTTCTCGAAATCGAAATAAAATAAATAATTTTATAGAAAGTGTGTTGTCCTTTTTTTTTTATTTAGGAGGAACACAAAACAATCTGAAAAATTCTGTCATGCAATGATAGAACGAGAGCTGACATTGGAGGATCAAAAAGTAAAGTCGCTAAGTATGAGCTGATGATAAGCCAAGCTAGCTAGCAACTTAAATCTTGAATTGGGGAGGTGGGTGAAGGACTTCTTAGCGACAGTCAGATAAGAATTTGTGCCAGCTAGTGCACGGACTGTTTTCATGAGAACTTGGCGTATGCTTCCCAATCGGCGGACTTAAATTCTTGTTATGTTAATGAAATAGCTCAATTTCTGAAGGAGAAAAGAAATACAAGAATACACAAAACATGTTGCTTGATGAATGTTTTTGAGTAGGATCTGCAAGAAAAACATCTCTTCATATCCTGAAAGCGTGCCGGGAGATAGGCCAAAGTTTAGAACCAAGTCTATGAGCAGGTTGAGGACTTAGAAATGTTATGAAAAGTGTAACACTTATTGAATTCGACTTTCGTATGATGTCCGAGGCTGTTGTCAATCTCACCCTTGATATGCATAATTCTTCACATCACACGAAGCTTCATTCAATAACTGCTAAGTATTTTAATTTTTTTTAATGTTTCGCTATACGTGACCTTATGATAGGAGTAAAACAGAACACACTGTGACAGGGGAAGTTAGCTTTTATACCCGTTATCAGGGAGCTTAGGCATCGACGACGAAAGACAAGACGACGACGGGCGGAAGTAAATTCGTGATGTTTAAATGAATTGCGCATGTCAGTCCCAGTCAAACCGTCGTCGTGCATACGTCAACGACAGAATTTTAAGTGAGTTGGCGCCCTCCCGAAAACGTGAGTAATTTAACCGGTTTAAACTCACGAAAACTTGGTGTATACCCTGGATTTATTTTGTATGAATTATTTGATTGCTTATTGGTTGGTAAAGCCTGTTTTTATCGGATTTTGTTACTTCTAACTTATTCTGAGGAAATCCAACATGGCTTCTTTGCAAGACATTACGAAGAAAGGGTAAGTATCAGGGCTTTTTAGATGCCATTCCTCGGTACTTTGCCAATAACTTACATCAGCTATTGGTGAAGCAAATTGTTGCTCAAGGTTGTTAAAAATTTGATCCTTAAGTTCTATTTTTCTATCATCGAACAGGAACAAATATTTTCAGTGGTAAACAGAGCACGATGTCATCATGTGTCGTGAAGTTCTTGTCTCGGAAGCGTTTAACTTCAAACCGAAGAGCCCAGAAAGGGGAAAGGTTTGGGAAGCTACTGCCCAGCGGCTGAATGCCATTGACCAGAGCTGTCCGTCACAGGTACTCTCTCTTGACTACAAAGCAAGCCCAAAACTTGAGGGACCAGGAGAAAGCGTCAGGAATTCATGTGGAAATATCAGAACTGGATACTTTGCTTGAAGAAATTTTAGAGAGAGAAAAGGATGGTAAAGCTAAAATTGAGTCGCAGGATCTTGACAAAAATAAAAAGGCAGGAAAGGAAAAGACAACAGCAGAAGAAGCGAGGAAACAAGCAATGGAAAGAATGGCTGATACTAAAAAAAGGGAGAATGATGAATCGGATAGTGGCAATGGAAGGAAGAAGGTAAGAAGAAGCACAAGTGATACAATTGATTTTCTAAAGGAAAAATCAGCAAAAGATCATGATTTGAAAGAAAAGGACATTGAACTGAGGAAAAGGGAATTGGAACTTGCTGCAGATAAACACACTCAAGCTGCCCAGCAACAAAACAGTATGATGCGTGCTTTCACGAGTCAAATGCAGGAGCAACAACAAAGCTTGCAAGCAATGCTTATTACACAGCAGCAACAGCAGAACAAAATCTTGATGGCTTTAATGGAGAATAAGAAAAAGGAATGATTGTTCCAGTGTAACACCTGTTAATGGCACCATCAAAGGATGTTGAGTTCTTATACTTTGTGAATATGTTATGTTTGAATTGTAAAGCCTGGCAGGCACAAAAAGGGGAGAGAAAGGGGGGATGTAAAAGAAAAAAGGGAGAGGCACACCTGGTACAAGAACCCATTTTTTGCATTGTGCCTAACAAATTTTCTGTGGTCTGATTACATTGACGGTCAATTAACTGTCAACACATTCACCAATAAGAACAAGGTTTTGCACACACCTTGGTTATTTTATTTTTGTTTACCAAAAATCGATGAATACTGCAAAATCCCAATGACAAGCCCTATAGGCCTATACAATGTTTTATAAACAGGGCTGGGTGGGGGTGTTGGAAATCTGACCTCGGAATAATTATGACTTGGTGTGAAAATGTTAATTATGGGTTTCAGCAAATCAGAATTTTTCGACTGCAGAAATGAACAGGAGGTAGTTCTTATGGCAGGTGTACCTTTCCTCTCCCTATCTGCTCTTCCTTTTCCTTGCCCTCCCACTTTCATTTCGACACCTGTTTTGCAGGCTTCAAGAAAAGGTAAAACTTTAACAGTTTAAATCAAAGAAGTCAAAGGCACAAGGTGAGAAGCAGCAAGCAAAACAGACAGGGGCCACAGAATCAGAATGTTGTGCTACTTGCCAAAAAGAAGAACCCTCTGGTTTTGTAGATGACTCAGTTGTGCCAGTTGGAACCACATGATTTGCGTAGGTTAAGTGGTGACTGGCAATGTTCAGGCTGTGTTGAATCCTGGGAGTGACTTGTCTGTCTAAATACCGCAATCAGAACAGCTTTGGCCAAGTTAGATTTCTTCACAACAGAGACATTAAATTCGTTTTCTTTACTACTTTTTTGGCGTGATGTAGATCACACGTCACGTCTAAAAAAGCACGTTGGTTAAATTTAATCAAGTTTGTGAGGTTCCTATTAAGAATGGGACACTTTTTATATCAAGAATAGTGATCTATCATCAGTTTAGATTCATTCGTATTGTTACTTTTATGGAAGTGGTGTATATGTAGATCACACATAATGTTTTCTGATAATGAAAAGTCCAGTTGTCTCTTGAAATCAAGTTTGAGAAATTCACAGTTGAAGTCTCGAGTTTAGAGCAAACTGCTTATCTGTAGCTAGGTGCATGGTATACGGGAAGAAAAAATGGCGCTCACTTGCAGTTCATATCTACAGTTGGAAAATACATTTCTTTTGCTATAATTGCTATTAGAATTTTGAACAAATTGGCAAACCATTTTAACGTGACATAATGGCTTTCAGGTTTTGGCAGCACTCCGATACTATGCCATCGGAAGTTTCTTGAAGGTTATTGGTGACACATTGGGAATCTCAAAGGCAAGCATCAGTAGGTCGCTGATGTCTGTTTCACATTGTCTGGCAAATTTTGCTCCAGAATGGATCACATTCCCCACATCAACAGTGGAGATAAGTGTAAGAGTCTATTGGTGACATTTTAATAGGGGTAATTTCAGAAAATTTCCATAGCCTACCAAGGGTGGCATCATTTCTGCTTATGAAAATACAACTAATCAGCAATAAAGGAATCTCTCCCAGTCTTTACCAGTTTTGAATCCCCCACCCTGCTCCCCCCTCCCATTGTAGAGTATGCATATTTTCTCGAATTTTCCATTCCATTGTTGTACAGTGCTATTGATTCTAGTAAACCTTGTAGGTCGACTTATAGCGGTTACCCAGAAAGAGGTACATGGGGTTTGAACCTAGTGTCCTATTTTTTTATTTCTTTCAGAAAACTACAGCTGATTTCTACAGCATAGCTGGTCTTCCGAGGGTGATTGGAGCAATTGATGGCTCATTAATTGCAATTAAGGGTCCAGACAATGAGGAGCACCTGTATGTCTGCCACAAGGGCTTTCATGCGATTAATGTTATGGCAGTGTGCAATGCACAACTGTTACTTACAAATGTTGTGAGTAAATGGCACGGTTCTGTTTATGATTCAGCAGTTTTTCACTCAAGTGCCTTGCAAGTGCACATGGAAAATGACGGGGGTAGAAATGGGTGGCTCTTAGGAGACAGAAGTTATGGCATTCAGCCATACCTGATGACCCCATTTTGCCCAGTTGATGTTTCCACAGCGGGTCAGGCCAAATACCAGAAGGCCCATACCAAAACAAGAAACACCATCGAGAGGGCCCTTGGCCTATGCAAGACAAGGTTTAGATGTTTAGATGTTTCTGGTGGATCACTACAGTTCAAACCAAGTAACTGTTGTACTATCATAACAGCAACTGCAGTTTTGCACAATATGTGGATTGTTGACAATATGGCACTGCCAGTCAACACTGACTACCCACCACAGCAAAACACGGCCTTTGCAGATCCATGTGAACTCATCCCTGACAATAATGCAGTTGGATTATCAGTCAGGAGTGAACTTATAAATAATGTGGTCAGTTAAGGTTATTTTCTAATTTAATCAAGTCAAAATATTATTGTAGGACAAAATTGGACTTTCCTTTTTTATGCAAATAAACTGTTATTTGGTAAGAGAGTGTGGCTTTACATCAATCGACCATACTAATTTGCCAAGAAAACAAAACCTGAAGGTTTATGGTAATTATAAAAAATATCCTAACAAATATCCTCCTTGATCATTGAATGTTTCATGCTAAACAGGGTGCAACACTGAAGGGCTTCGCACTAAACGGCTTGCTGGCATGGTCGAACTTCATTTCCACACTCGATACAAGGATACAGGCTCATGTTATAATTGTATAAGTGAAAAATACTTTCGGTTCAATAAAGTTTTCCTTTGTTTAATTTAATTCCAGTTTTTTCGTCACAATAGTTTTTCGGTTTCCGTCTTTAAATGGCTAGTTTTTTGTTTAAACTGAAAGAGGACAGTTTGCAAATGGTTCTAATTGTTCATCATAAGGTTGTGTTCACACCTGCGTTTCATTTGATGCATATTAAGCACATGTTAGCATTAAAAGACATTTTTTCTGTATAAATTATTTACAAGAGTTGGTTTTTCAGTCTATGTGTTGCCCAGTTTCCACTGTTATATGTCTAGTCATGATGACTGGTTGCTCTCCTTTGAAACAACGACGACCTCAAAGTTAAACTTAGAACGTGTTCCGTTGTCCTTCGAATCGAAATGCAAAAAAAAAACAGTCCACTCGCACAAGGTGAATGATTCGAATGAAATAGAGTTCCAACTCGTTCTCTTTCTCCAGCGGACGACCGTGAAGTGCCCGCGCAAGAGTCTGGTAACGGCCCACTATTTTTTCGGACCCGGTAAGTACTGGGAAAGTTGACGTGTGCTTCGAGAAACACAACTTCGGGCCTGATAAAAGTCCCCGTAAGTTAACGGGCCCGTCAATTACCGGGACTTTTGAGAAACGGTCCCCAGGTCCCAAAATCACTCATCCCTTATTCAATTAATTATAGACAAGAGGAAAGTTCTTTCAAAGTATTCTTCATGACCCCAAGTCTTTTGCTTTTTCATTAGGAACAAGATTTGTTTTCCTTGGCCTCTGGCGACAATGAAACTTTCCAAAAAGCAAGAATAAATAACAAAAACAATGTCCACTAAAGCCAGCCATAATGAAGTTGCCAAAGCAGGATTATCAAGCTTAAGAGAAACTACAAACACTACAAGCTGCAGCGTGGATTTTTGTGCATGCTTTTGGGGCCCATGATTGCTATAAAAATAAAGATGCCTCAAACTCGAACGACTTGTCGGTATCACGTCTGAATTTAATTCACACATTCATTGTGCACCTCTTTTTTGATAATAATCTGAGACACTTTTAAGATCTTAAAGGTAAATCTTACATATCAGCAAACCATGTCCATTTGATTCATCAGTTATACACTTTTATCATTAAGTTTTGTTTTAAAATGTCCGTTGGCTTTCACTGGCTAATAGTTTGATACTTTTTATAATTAATCCTATACATCAAGAACATTGAAAAGTGCAAAGTTTGGGAGACCAACCGCTCAGACAAAAAAAAAGCCTTCTGCCTCTACAAAAACTACCGAGAAATCTGCAGGCAACGTGGGTGCAGCAGCCAAAAAGGGAAAGATAGCAGGTAAGATCACTAGAAGTTTCTTCATTTTGTTACTCTCTACAGCCTTCTATATTCTTGTACTTTTGTGTTATTCACTGCAAAAACTGGAAACGTGTCACTGATACGAGCAAGAGATAGGACACTAACTCACCAGCCCGCCAATGCTGCCCATTAAGGATGATTCTTCCTTCTTTTGTCAGTCATTGCAAGCATGTGCACATTGAAGAATAAAATGATTTTTACTTTTTAATATTGTTTAACGTAGTGAGTTTTGTAGAATAATGAGTCATTAAATCAAATTATTTTCTTCATATTGAAGACAGAACAGGTTTTCTTAGCAGTGACGCTTTGCAGCATAATTTAGTCTATTTATAAATTATACTCTTTATGGGGTAATAATAACAATTGTGAGTTAGTGTTATGTTCATTATTCCTGAAGGCTACTCAGCAGTGCACAGTGGTACCAAGAAAAACCACGTGGTTAATGGACCTCCAAGAGCAACAAATGTTAACTGTATTTTACAGTGGTTACCCATCCCCTGAAAGAGCAAATTGAAAGATTATGTGGCTGCAAGATCTCCAAATATAATGAAAGGAGTAGGTGCAGTGAAAGAAACAGCGGTAACACGGAATGATATAAAAAGGTGTCCTTCCTCCTCCCGGTTTTACTCCAAGTACCAGAGGTTTTGAAGACAACACATGCACAGTTCATTGTAATGATGATTACAAACTGAGAGGAATACACCAATTGGCATTGTTAACACCAATGCCACAGTTAGTTCCCTCAGCGGTATAATAATTATAACTTGGAATTAGAAACTCCTTTTGAAAGATCACTGAAAATAGCAACAACATTGCAATTTTGTTGCCTTGATGGGACTGTGCCCAGTCAGTCCCTAAGGAAGTGAGCAAAACTGTAGTTGCTTGTGTTACCACTGGTTATTATTTGACAAAAGGAAAATTAAAAATACATAATTATAGTTTTTCATTGATTCCACAGATAAAACTCTTTGCAAACATATTCATTGTAAAAGGAACTATTCATAGTAAAAAGAGTGTTTAAAAAAAGGGTGATTTAGAGGTGAAGAGTTTGGTACAGAAGGCCACTTCCCGGTACCTACATGTAAGACAGACTACTGTATATGCCAATAATCTGGTTCTTGTGTAACCTGACCAATAAAAACGTCACATTTATTTACTCAGTCACAATTTGTGAACAAAAAACAATATGCATGTTTAGCTATCAATCTATTTATAAATTTATTATTTACTTTTTTTATCTCTCTATAGATATATTCCTCTGTTTATTGTAATTTTTTCTCATACTGGAAAAAACAGCAAGACAAAAAAAAGGCAGACAAGAAGATCAGAACCAGTCATACACTTGCCCGGCAGATAGGAGAGGCTTGGACCAAGACCAGGTAAATAACTTCCATTTACTTTCTTATCTTTTACCTCTCATTTGTGTGTTTTAGTCTATTCTCTATTATATGTACATACAAGGTAATACTACACACAATCGAAAACGAGCTGATGAGTGTGTGAAATGTTTTTTAAAAGCTTTTAAAACAAGCAGGAGCCGCTCCTTGAACAAGACTGAGTCGCACACACAAACTGTTAAATTGCTTTCGGGAGAGTTAAGTGTTTTTTAGCAGTTTGCAGCAAGGTCATCTTTGAATAATAATAATAGTAATAGTAATAATAATACAAAGAGAAGTATGAGTGTCCTCATGTTCGACAGTTTCATATCACGTAGGAAATGAGCTAGAGCACTTCATTAACTTTGTTTCTGATTATACTATACTACAGGATGTGTTTCCCGACAACGCAACGAAAAGGAAAATCCTATCCTTAGCAATACGATGTGCGAATAATGGTTGCCCATGGACGGGTGATTTACGCAGCAAAGAGGTAAAAACCCAGTATAATTAAAGGTACAGTTCTTGTCATGCACGGCTTCTTAAATCTGAAACATTATCATTCCCAAGTCGAGCGGAACCCACACCTTCTCACCCACGTATAAGACTCACAAACTGATCAGGTACTTCACTCAACCCTTGGACATACAAGGGGGTGAGGTGGGGGGGGGGATGCACACATTTTGAGGCAAGTTTGGTGATGGCAGTTACTATCGTTACGAGATATGACATCATAAGTAGCAGGTTGTCAAACTACTTGTGAGTGAAAATGCATGTTGTTTCAACTTCTTTCAGGAATAAAAGTAAAGCTTGTGGAAAGAATGATGTAAAGTAACTATTTATGTGTTATTTTACATGTTAAGAGCAAGAATGACTGTGGGGAATAACCACAAAGGCTATATGATCAAAGATATACGTATACATGTAAAATACTGCATCAACCCCGAAAATATCTCATACCTTCTCCTACAACAACTTTTGCAGCTGCTTAAGAGACATGTCAGCCTCATTGTGAGGAATTTTGCACCTTTTACTAAATGAACAGAATAACAATATTTTAATATTATTACAAACAAGCAAAATAGATTACTGAGGTTACCTAAAGAACTGCCAGTATGGCTCCAAGGTAAACAACAATTAAACAGCCCAATGTCATTCTTCACCTTCCTTGTGCAAACAGTCCTGGTATTTGAAGTATTACACAGGTTTCTTGCAATACCGTTTTATGCCAAAATGCTAAACGTTTGATAAAACATACCACTTCAAGGCTGATTGGGCACTTCAACAAATTAGGTTGGCTGCCAATAGACCACATCATACGCATAAGAAAACTTCTCATGCTACACAAAATGAGTCAAGATCACTGTTCAAAATATTTCATGCCCTATTTCAAACAAGTCCAGAGTACTAGATCTGCCACCCATAACAACATTCTGACACCTCTCTGTAAACATAATTGACAGGACTTCTGACTTATGACATAGGACTTTTCACTCAAGTGCTTGTTGTCTACACTGTATAGAGCAACGTACTTGTCACTCCACTGATGAAGGGCCAGGCCCAAAACGTTTGGAGAGGAACTCGAACCACAAGAGAACGGTTTTGTTTATTATTTTTTGTAGAACATTCCCTCAGAACTAATTAGGCCATTCTTATAGAGACAGTTTCCCACAAATTGTTCAAAGAAGCACTTCAGCATAATGCCTTACCAGAGCATTTACTGGACCTCTTAAAAAAAATAAAATATATATATTTTTTAATTTATAGCTTTTGTTTTTATGTGTGGAGGCCATTATTAAAACTACCAGGTAACCAGTAATGTTTTTACCCTCATTAAATGAAGTTTCTTCTTTTTCTTGTTCTTGGAGCTGATATTTGCAAAGAAGCCAAGAGAGTTACACATCACTGGTAAATAACTCTCTGATGCTTTTTTGTTTTACAATCAAATTTAGTGAGTTCTTTACGCTCACTTGACTTAGTACAGTGATTCAGTTACTTAATTCTGCGTGTACTTTGTGTCTACAATATGTTACTAGTTAGTTGAACTAAATTCTTGCCTGTAATTATTTTTCAATTGTGCTTAAAGAAACAGATAGGTTTGGGCAGGTACAGTGTACATAAATGTATTTTTGAAGCCCTTCAAACAAATTAGTTTCAGACTTTCAGTCATTATGGCTATAGATAAAAATATCTGAAGATCGTGTCATTTTTTTATCATCAACAATGAAGCAACTTTAATTTGTACCAGATACTGGAAAACAGATACATGTACAGGAATACATTGTAGGTGTAATGTACAGGTATTAATTGTGGGAAGTTACAGTCGTAGCACTAACTGATAGTCAGGCCTTAAGTGCTACAATTAAAGACTAGATGTTTTAATCATTCAGATTCATTTTTGTAATGGTTTATTGTTTCCCTCCTTGGAAAGTACCAGTAACACATAAAATCACTTTAAGCACCAAAGCCTGAGCAGGCTGTTGAAAGATGTTCTAAATAATGTGCATGTTTAAGAAATCAATGCCATTTTTCACTAAAATAAGGGAGACGACACTGTAAAGGTCCAAAATGGAAATACAATGAGGACAAGCAACAAGGAGTAGATTTCCATGCCAGAATCCAGAGAGAAGACCAGCAACAAACAAAGGGGCAAGGCTTCTCAGGTTAAACAAAGAAATCTCAGCATGAGGAGAAAAAAAGACAAGCACCTGCTTTTCCATTAACTAACTATATGTGCAACAAGAAGACGTGTTAAACATTAATTTTGAACACGCTCAAGTAGAGTGAAGATTAAGTAACTTCACTATACGTGTACTTCTGCACATTTTCATTTTCCATACCATACACATATCGGCAAACCATGTTCATTTGATTCCTCAGTTATACATTTTTATCATTAATTTTTGTTCTAAAATGTACGTTGGCTTTCCCTTGTTAATAGTTTGATACTCTTTATAATTTATTAAGCCTACACATCTAGAATATTTGAAAAGTGCAAAGTCTGGGAGACCAACAGCTCAGAAAAAAAAAGAACGCCTTCTGTCTCTACAAAAACTACCAACAAATCTGCAGGCAGCGTGGGTGTGACAGCCAAAAAGGGAAAGATAGCAGGTTAGATCACTGGAAGTTTTTTCTTTTTGTTATTCTCTAATAATAATAAATAAATGTTTTTTAAAAGCTTTTAAAACAAGCAGGAGCCGCTCCTTCAACAAGACTGAGTCACACACACAAACTGTTAAATTGCTTTCGGGAGAGTTAAGTGTTTTTAGCAGTTTGCAGCAAGGTCATCTTTGAATAATAATAATAGTAATAGTAATAATAATACAAAGAGAAGTATGAGTGTCCTCATGTTCGACAGTTTCATATCACATAGGAAATGAGCTAGAGCACTTCATTAACTTTGTTTCTGATTATACTATGCTACAGGATGTGTTTCCCGACAACGCAACGAAAAGGAAAATCCTATCCTTAGCAATACAATGTATGAATAATGGTTGCCCATGGACGGGTGATTTACGCAGCAAAGAGGTAAAAACCCAATATAATTAAAGGTACAGTTCTTTTCATGCACGGCTTCTTAAATCTGAAACATTATCATTCCCAAGTTGAGCGGAACCTACACCTTCTCACCCACAAACACTCACAAACTGATCAGGTACTTCACTCAACCCTTGGACATACAAGGGGGTGAGTTGGGGGGGGGTGCACACATTTTGAGGTAAGTTTGGTGATGGCAGTTACTATCGTTACGAGATATGACATCATAAATAGCAGGTTGTCAAACTACTTGTGAGTGAAAACGCATTTTCTTTTAACTTCTTTCAAGAATAAAAGTAAAGCTTGTGGATAGAAGGATGTAAAGTAATTATTTATGTGTTATTTTACATGTTAAGAGCACGAATGACTGTGGGGAATAACCACAAAGGCTATATGATCAAAGATATACGTATACATGTAAAATACTGCATCAACCCCAAAAATATCTCATACCTTCTCCTACAACAACTTTTGCAGCTGCTTAAGAAATATGTCAGCCTCATTGTGAAGAATTTTGCACCTTTTACTTACTGAACAGAATAACAATATTTTAATCTTATGACAAACAAGCAAAATAGATTACTGAGGTTACCTAAAGAACTGCCAGTATGGCTCCAAGGTAAACAACAATTAAACAGCCCAATGTCATTCTTCACCTTCCTTGTGCAAACAGTCCTGGTATTTGAAGTATTACACAGGTTTCTTGCAATACCGTTTTATGCCAAAATGCTAAACGTTTGATAAAACATACCACTTCAAGGCTGATTGGGCACTTCAACAAATTAGGTTGGCTGCCAATAGACCACATCATACGCATAAGAAAACTTCTCATGCTACACAAAATGACTCAAGATCACTGTTCAAAATATTTCATGCCCTATTTCAAATAAGTCCAGAGTACTAGATCTGCCAGCCATAACAACATTCTGACACCTCTCTGTAAACATAATTGACAGGACTTATGACTTATGACATAGGACTTTTCACTTAAGTGCTTGTTGTCTACAGTGTATAGAACAACGTACTTGTAACTCCACTGATGAAGGGCCAGGCCCGAAACGTTTGGAGAGGAACTCGAACCACAAGAGAACGGTTTTGTTTATTATTTTTTGTCGAACATTCCCTCAGAACTAATTAGGCCATTCTTATAGAGACAGTTTCCCACAAATTGTTCATTTACTGGACCTCTTAAAAAAAATAATATATATATATATTTTTTAATTTATAGCTTTTGTTTGTATGTGTGGAGGCCATTATTAAAACTACCAGGTAACCAGTAATGTTTTTACCCTCATTAAATGAAGTTTCTTCTTTTTCTTGTTCTTGGAGCTGATATTTGCAAAGGAAGTCGAGAGAGTTACACATCACTGGTAAATAACTCTCTGGTGCTTTTTTGTTTTACAATCAAATTTAGTGAGTTCTTTACGCTCACTTGACTTAGTACAGTGATTCAGTTACTTAATTCTGCATGTACTTTGTGTCTAGAATATGTTCCTAGTTAGTTGAACTAAATTCTTGCCTGTAATTATTTTTCAGTTGTGCTTAAAGAAACAGATAGGTTTGGGCAGGTACAGTGTACATAAATGTATTTTTGAAGCCCTTCAAACACATTAGTTTCAGTCATTATGGCTATAGATAAAAATATCTGAAGATCGTGTCATTTTTTTATCATCAACAATGAAGCAACTTTAATTTGTACCAGATACTGGAAAACAGATACATGTACAGGAATACATTGTAGATGTAATGTACAGGTATTAATTGTGGGAAGTTATAGTCGTAGCACTAACTGATAGTCAGGCCTTAAGTGCTACAATTAAAGACTAGATGTTTTAATCATTCAGATTCATTTTTGTAATGGTTTATTGTTTCCCTCCTTGGTAACTACCAGTAACACATAAAATCACTTTAAGCACCAAAGCCTGAGCAGGCTGTTGAAAGATGCTCTAAATAATGTGCATGTTCAAGAAATCAATGCCATTTTTCACTAAAATAAGGGAGTCGACACTGTAAAGGTCCAAAATGGAAATACAATGAGGACAAGCAACAAGGAGCAGATTTCCATGCCAGAATCCAGAGAGAAGACCAGCAACAAACAAAGGGGCAAGGCTTCCCAGGTTAAACAAAGAAATCTCAGCATGAGGAGAAAAAAACACAAGCACCTGCTTTTCCATTAACTAACTATATGTGCAACAAGAAGACGTGTTAAACATTAATTTTGAACACGCTCAAGTAGAGTGAAGATTAAGTAACTTCACTATACGTGTACTTCTGCACATTTTCATTTTCCATACCATACACATAATTATCAGCAAACTATGTTCATTTGACTCCTCAGTTATACATTTTTATCATTAATTTTTGTTTTAAAATGTCCGTTGGCTTTCCCTTATTAATAGTTCGATACTCTTTATAATTAAGCCTGCACATCTAGAATATTTGAAAAGTGCAAAGTCTGGGAGACCAACAGCTCAGAAAAAAAAGAACGCCGTCTGTCTCTACAAAAACTACAAACAAATCTGCAGGCAGCGTGGGTGTGACAGCCAAAAAGGGAAAGATAGCAGGTAAGATCACTGGAAGTTTCTTCTTTTTGTTATTCTCTACAGCCTTCTATATTCTTGTACTTTTGTGTCATTCACTGCACAAACTGGAAAAGTGTCAAAGGTAAGAGCAAGAGATAGGACACTAACTCACCAGCCTGCCACTGCTGCCCATCAAGAATGATTCTTCCTTCTTTTGTCAGTCATTGCAAGCATGTGCACGTTGGAGAGTAAAATTATTTTTACTTTTTGATATTGTTTATTCAGTGAGTTTTGTAGAGTAATGAGTCATTAATCACATTATTTTCGTCCTATTGAAGACAAAACAGGTTTTGTTACCAGTGAAGCTTCACAGCATAATTTAGTTTATTTATAAATTATGCTCTTAATTAATAGGATAGTAAGTCTGTTTATGATGTCGACACCCCCCAGACCTTTAAGAGTGTGTGTATTAAGTGCCACACTAGTCGGCCATTGGACAGCTTGCTTGATCGTATGTTTTGTTGATTTTTTATCGATGTCCTCCCCAATTCTGTTTTTGCAATTTTGTTTCTTTTTTTATCGTCGTTTCTAAAGTATTGTCATTCTTGTTAGTTGTAGTACTAGTTTTCTTTTTTTTTGCTGGACCTCGCAGTAAAGCTTGCTCTGTGAATGATCCAGGCCTCTTGGTGAAGTTTATAAATAAATAAATAATGTTACTTCTATGTTCATTATTCCTAAAAGGCTACTCAGCAGTGTACAATGGGACCAAGAAAAACCACGCAGTTAATGGACCTCCAAGAGCAACAAATCTTAACTGTATTTTGCAGTGGCTACCCAGCCCCTTAATGAGCAAAACGGAAAGATTATGTGGCAGCAAAAACTCCAAATATAATGAAAGGAGTGGGTGCAGTGCAGAGGGACACAAGAAACAGCGGTAACACAGAATGATGTAAACAGGTGTCCTTCCTCGTCCCAATTTTACTCCAAGAACCAGACGTTTTGAAGACCAGACATGCACAGTTCATTGTAAAGATGATTACAAACTGTGGGGAAAACACCAATTGAAAATATTTTTGTGCAGACAATGGCATTGTTAGTATAATATAACTTGAAATTAGAAACTCCTATTGAAAGATTACTGAAAATAGCAACAACAGTGCAATTTTGTTGCCTTGACGGGACTGTGTCCAGTCAGTCCCTAAAGAAGTGAGCAGAACTGTAGCTACTTGTTTTACCACTGGATATGATGTGACAAAAGAAAAATTAAAAATAGATAATTATAGTATTTAATGATTTCAGAGATAGACCTGATTGCAAACTTATTCATTGTAAGAGGAATTATTCCTAATAAAAAGAGTGTTTTAAAAAGGGTGATTTAAAAGTGAATTGTTTTCTACCCCAAAAGTTTGGCACAGAAGGCCATTTCCTGGCACCTACATGTAAGATAAACTACTACATATGCCAATATGCCAATAATCTGTTTTTTGCGTAACCTGGCCAATAAAAAAGTCACATTTATTTATTTAGTCACAATTTCATGCAGTCTTTATCAAGTATACCAGAATCAACAAACAAGCAAAAGAAAGGTCCTACTAGCAGAATGGGTTATTCCAGAAAAAATCCACACCCCCCCGACGGATGGGGTCCTTTTTTAACCCCCCCTCTCACCTGGATTTCCTGAAGCACAAGACCCCCCCTCCCAACTGGATTTCCAAGGTGGAAGACCCCCCCTCCCGCCTGGATTTCCGGGAAAAAAATAAAAGGCTTAAATTTAATTTATTTTTAATGGAAAATACACGCAAACACGTCTAAATGTTTTTGTTTTAATTTCTAAAGCTTCAGCTTATATTAAACTAAGAATTCTATCGCGTGGAACTAAAAACGAAAGGAGCAAAAAACAAAAATGCGAACGACACCTGAACGAGTGTTTACATAATTTCTTAGCTTATAAAAATCAGTGACCTTTTTCTTTCTTTGCGCTAAATATGAATATCCATTCCTTTACGAGACATAAGGCAGCCGGCAGAATGGATGACTTCATTTGCACATCCTACCTTCAAGATCTGTAGTTCTACTGTGCACTGGAAGGGAAGTTCAAATTCGCGTTATAAACAGCTTTCTTAGTCCGCCATAGTTACAAAGGTCGTTTCGCTTTCGTTTAAATCGGAGAGGCAACAGTCATGCTGAAGAGAATGCAGCCAAGACAAAAGCACTTGAAATAGCTCCCATTCACGAAATGAAATTTTAACATGTTCATCCAACGAATTATTTTAAAACCGGATTAAGATGGCTTTCAGATTCATCCAAATACAAAGTCCGCTATGAACAAATTCTTCACCAGGCTCTTGCAGATTTGGCGCCTGTTTGTTTTGTTCTCTCAAAAAAACTATTAATTTTTGGGGACATTTTTTCATATTTGAAAAAGAGGCAAACTAGGCTGATAATTTAAAAAGTAAACCTTAAAAAATACAAAGTGCGAATGCGTGAACGTGAATCAGTTGTTTTTTTTATTTGTATTTACACCAAACAACCGAGATTTCAAAGTTATACACTGTGGCGCGCAGGCTCTGGGTACGAGTAGAAATGTGTCAGGCGTTTGACGCTCTTCGTGACAACAACGTTGCGACGAGTTCCTTCAGGCCCGTTCTTTAGTATCTTGTTCGCGTTTTCTGCTATAAAAGGACCTGTAAAGCAACTTAGATTATCATTTATGTCAGGTGAGAAATATATGAACAAAACATTTTGACTATTTTCAGGGTCTGAAAGCGCTTAAGTGTCATTGAACTAAACGTTTGATTTGTATCAACTATCGGTCGAAATGACCCCTGCAGAAGACTTTTTTAAGGTCAACCCCCCCTCCCGCCTGGATTTCCGGAGTCTTCGACCCCCCCCCTCCCACGAGAATTTCCAGAATCCCATCCGTCGGGGGGGTGTGGATTTTTTCTGGAACAACCCAATGAATTTTTTCCTTCATTTCTGCTTAAAGAACCTGAAAGCCTTTGGGTAGGTGCACTGTACAAAAAAGTATTTTTGAAGCCCTTCAGACACAGTTTCACACTTTATGGCTTTAGATATATGTATCTGAAGATCTTACTACATTTCATTATCATCAACAATGAAGTAACTTTGTAACAGATACTGGAAAACAGATACAGGAATACACTGTACATGTATACATGTACAGGTATAGCTTGTAGGAAGTTATAATCATGGCTACTAACTGATAGTCAATAGGGGCTTTAGTGCTAAAAACAAAAACTAGATGTTTTAATAATTGAGATTCATTTTTGTAATGGTTTATTGTTTACTTCCTTGGTAACTACCAGTAACACTTACATTCACTTAAAGCGCCAAAGCCTGAGTAGGCTGTTGAAAAATGCTCTAAATAATGGGCATGTTTAAGAAGTCAATGCCATTTTTCACTAAAACAAGTGAGTTGACACTGTAAAGGTCCAAAATGGGAAAGCAATAAGGACAAGCAACAAGGGCCAGATTCCCATGCAAGAATACAGAGACAAGACCAGCAGCAAACAAAAGGGCAAGGCTTCCCCCACTAAAAACAAACATTGAGAATCTCTGCGGATAACTAAGAAAGGCCCAGCATGGGGAGCAAAAAAACAAGCACCCACTTTTCCATTAACTGACTATATGTGCAACGAGAAGACATGCGTTGGACATTATTTTGAACAGTCTCAAGCAGAGTGAAGATTGAGCAACTTCACAATACAATGTACATGTAGACTCGATCAACCAATACACTGACAGCAACTCAAGCACAATTGTTGGATTTCTACATGCATACTTACATACACTGTTCACAGGTAGCCATTACAACACCTGAGGGAGGATCATGAGGTTATCCCTATTTTAAAATCTGTCCTTGCAGATAACCCACCTAGCCCAAGAAAGGTTGGACACACCACCGGGGTCTACATCCCCCTCTCCTTTCAAACAGTGGTGTGGGTTCTTTCACATCCCACAAGAACCAGATAAGTAAAATTGTTGTGAAACGGGACCTACAGTTTTTCATCCTTATCCAACAATACTAGAAAGTCTAGCCATTTGGAGAGTCACGAGTCTGAGACATTCAAAAGTAATTAAAGGTTTATATCAGTTGTACCACAGTTAATGATTGTGAATTTAAAGAGCCAACAGCAACAGCACTGAACATTTAGAAATATGGATTTTCTTTGCTATTTATAAATACTTTTTTCTGTCATTTTAGAGGAATTAAACAAAAAAGGACCAACTTTGAAGTGATATCAATCATATGCTTCCATGCTCCCATTGTCTTGTCATCAATAAATCTATTTAAAGCAAGTATTTGATCAAATGCTTATGCAGCCAGTCAATAAATCTTTTAAAATCAAGTACAATGTAAGGACAATGATCACTAGTGCAGTCCCACAGTACTGGAGTCAAAAAGCATTCATATTCAATTAATTTAACTTAATTTCATGTGAAGGCTTTAAAAATGAAGAATCATGCACATAGAATTGTAAATGAACATATTTGGAGGCTTAAAGACTGAAGAATGATGAACAAACAGTTTGACTTTATTTTTGTATTTGACTAACAAAAGATCAGTTTCAATTCTACTGTAATTTGAAGTCACTTTTCAATTGTTTCTTTTTTTTTCTAATTAAAAATGTGCTTGTCGCACAGACAAGTCATGTCAAAGGTTTACATGTCCCAACAAAATTTCTCCCTGTCCCGGACAATCAGACATAGTTTTGGCACACCCTAGTTATATAAATTTTGATGACTGCGTGATGTGGGAGCAGATTTTTGCATTAGACGAAGGAGAACCTCACTATGTGTGTACCATACATGAGATAGTAACTGTTCTGTATGCCATGTGATTTCACGGTTTGGACGCCATCTTGCCTGGCCTAGCACATTTTGCCTTGATCTCATGTGTTCAGTTTGTCTCACCCGGCAGCTGGTATCTATTTTGTGACACTTGTTCACAGATTAAACGTTGGCGATTTTCTGTTCACTACAGCTTTGTTTACAGTTTTTCTCACGGTTTTCAATTGATTTTTGTTTATATAGGAAAATTTCCATCCTAAGATAATCAGATACGTAGATATTATGTTAACAATGCGTTCTGCACACTGTATTTGTTTTTATGGATTCAAGCAAGATCAGCTTAGATCGACCATATTTAATTCTATTACAAATTACATCTTTTTGCTTTTGAAGCTATTTACAGTGTTTTTTTCCCTTTTGTTTGTCACCATTTTTGAAAAATACACAAGAAGTTGAACAGTTAAACGTTGACCTTTTCATCTCACTAATTCTGGGTGCGTTGAATGAGGTGAGTCGTGTTAGCCTAGTGTCATGCAACAAAGGTTTAAAGTGATACTCGACGCTTAAACTTTTCAGATGATTTTAATTTTTCTGTATCGCAATTTTTAGCCAATTTTATTGACCATCCTAGATTGCAACGGAACATCCTGAGGATCATAGTCAGTGTTTGGCCTGTTGTTACTTACATATACTTTACTTAGAGGTTTAGCCCAGTATATGTAAAAAGTACAGTACGCTCTTGCATTTTTGAGGAAAAATGAAATAATAACAAATTGTTTAAGTGGGAGGATAAACAGTAACACTGATAAGGACAGCTGCTGATATTCGTATCCATAAAAGTGTTTGATTTTGATTTCTCAATATCACAAGCGCATCAGGTTTTGCACCCCCTTCCCACTACCACTCACTACCCACGCACTCCCCTAATTTGCAATTATTACAAGTGCAGATGCATATTAAGTGGCCAGGTATTCTGAAACTCAGCCCAAAAATATCCAAGCATGCACCCCGGTCCCCGCCCCCTACTCCCCGATTGCCTCACGTGTTCGATTATACGCGTAAAAAAAAATGCCCGGTTCTGCGGCCAAAAAAATTGAAACCGGATACAAGCACCAAAACCGTAATAATAATTATACTGAGCAATTAAGCAGTAAAAGCAAACGCGTCAATTCAGGCCTTTGTAAAATTATCGTCGTGTATTCTGGGCTTCATAAACTTTCAAGCGTAGTTAAAAGCTTAAATTAACGCTTTCTAATTTAGTACCTTGAACATCTGAAACTTACATTGTACATTTCACGAGGTCACCAGATCAACTTCCCTTGCGGTCGTCGTGGTGGAAGCGAACCATTTGGGACTCTTTGCTTGTTAAACATGTCCTCTCCATTCCAGCTTCACTGTGGTTCCTTGCGGCTCCGATATTGTTTCCTTCTTCCTATTTCATGAAGAAGGAAATCTTGTCGAGTAGCGTTGCTGTAAAGCAAAGTTTGCACCAAAGTGTACATTTTGACCTCGATAGGTCTTTCACCTGTAAAGAAAGATTAAAAATAATTGGCGACAGCTCGGTAAAAATCTTTAAGCCTAAGAAACTGTAGACCTACCACTGTCTGCTGAAAGAAAAGGAAAGCTAGGAGTAGGACAGCTGAGCAATGCAACCAGCATGGCAAGCAAAACATACCACATGAGCTAAACATGTGCGACGACTCATGCGCAGCAAATGCACCGCGTTCCTTTTGATCAGTGCAAGGGGGGGCGGGGGTGGGGGTGACATTGTTCCTACCGCAAAGTGTACCGCTGAGGGATTACATTTACAAGTTGAAAATAAACACCTCTCTCTGAGGGATGTCATATAAGCTCCGTTATACTCTTATTATCATATCACACCTGTTTTGTGCGAGCTTCACTGGCTACCGATTCAATATCGTATTATTTTCAAGATTCTGCTCCGAGTGTATAAATCACTGATTGGGACATCGCGTAGCTATTTAGCTCAGAAACTACATTATCGTTCTCATACTAGATCATTGAGGTCTGTTAGTAATGAACTTTTAATGCAACCTAGATCGTATACCAAGACCTACGGAGATAGAGTATTCGCTGTTCGTGCACCAAGAGAATGGAACTTAATACCCTATGAAATTCGGAAGTCCAACACCATCTCGAGTCTAAAAAGATCAGACGTACTTGTTTACTAAATTCAGTAATAACAGATCATTGTTTCATTGCGTTATTTTTAATTTTTCCCTTTTTTAATCATTACGAATAAAATAGTTTAATAGTTGCTTTCGTTTTAATTTTTTTTAAATTTAAAAATTTTTTTAAAAACTTAAATTTAATAATTAGGATATGGTTGTAAATTTGTAAATATTTATCAATAATGTTGTTTACATGACTTTAAAGCACCTTGAACATAGGATAAGAGCGCTTTAGAAATAAAGTTATTATTATTATTATTATTATTATTATTATTATTATTATTATTATTATTATTATTATTATTATTAGATTTCTCCCCGGGGGAGGGTACTGCCATATATGGCCTTTTCAGGTATGTGCCGCTGTGAAGGGTATAGTTTTCAAGCAGTTGACTCTGGGATATGGTGTATAAATCAGAGAGTTTAGGTCTAGAATAGGGAATCATCTTCCAGGAAACTGATCAATTGGTTGAAGATTTTAGTCTAGACTAGGGAAACCGGGAATTGCCACTCAAAAATATGAAAAAATCAAATCGGTTTTGTTTTGGCTGGACTGTGTTTGAGACGTCAGTACTTTCAGGAAAACTATGGGATAGGGGAGGGGGGATTTTGGGAGTTTAGTCTATTATAGGGTAGCAAAATTCACTTGAACGAGCTCTGGTATGGGCTAAGGGTTGCAGGGTCCCAGTGGCGCATCCCCACCCAAAAATTCCTAAATT
Organism: Porites lobata; assembly: GCA_942486035.1. Taxonomy (NCBI): domain Eukaryota; kingdom Metazoa; phylum Cnidaria; class Anthozoa; order Scleractinia; family Poritidae; genus Porites; species Porites lobata. The sequence continues at coordinate 2,496,103 of CALNXK010000029.1, forward strand.
ATCCCCCCGGGGATTTCTCATGTTTAAGGAACAAAAGAATTTAAAACAATTTCTTAAATTCTTTTAGAAATTGCAAGTCCGACAACGTAAGTTGATCGCGAGATGCGCCATCTTGTCTCACGAGCCGAAGATTGCCGAAGCAACTCTCGTTTCTAGTCCTCCTCGATCACCTCCTTCTGAAGGATTCCATCTAGCCATGACCTTCTTCAAACGGATAAGTAGCGGATAAGTATCAGGGAAGCAATTACGCCATCCGCTGGACAGAGATTTATCCAGTTATCCACCTTTCGAGCAGTTAGCGCCATCTACCGGATAAATCACTATCCAGGGTTGATTAGTATACTTAAAAAAACAATTGCGTTATTCACTGGATAGCTATTAATCCGGGCCCAGTTGTTCGAATATTGATTAGCGCTAACCCGGGGTTAAATTTTAATCCGGGATTCTTTTTTTTCGTTTAAAAGCATTTTCAAAAGAATTAAACTGAATTTACTTTTTAAGCTTTTATATCTGAATTTGAAATTCGCACTAACCCTAGGTTATCTTAACCCTGCTTTGAACAACCCGGCCCCGGTGGATAGCGCTATCCACCTTTCGAACAACCGGTACCTGGTTCCTCCATTACTTGGCACTATGTTGCTTTGTTGTCGTCTGGCACTCTGAGTCTCTCTCTTCACTCAACGAATCAGTTTGTTTTTTTTCCGTGTGTTGTTGATCACCCCGCTATCCTCGCTATCCACACAAACCAGCTAATACAAACAGCGCTTCCTAGGGGTCCTTTTATTGACGTAGTCGTACATGTTCAAGTTGGACCGACTTCAAGTTGAAAATGAAACACATTAGGGCTGAATCTAAACTTCGATCAGGCGGTCCTTCTTTTCTTTTCCTGACTTTCGAGCTGTAGCACTTATCCCAGGGCACCTCAACCTGCGATCAGGCGTTCTTTTTTTTCAGGGAAGAGCGACGGGGCTTCCAGAAGAAAAAGGTAAGAAGGACTGCCTGATCGCGGGCTATTAGGCGCCTTCGCCCTTGACAATTGTTAAATTTACTACAAAAAACTATTACGTGATCTAGTTTTTTCCCCAACTAAATCTCAGTAATTAGGCCAATTAGGAAGTTCTGTACTGTGCTTTTATAACAAGTTAAACCTAAATTCTTTCATTCATACACTTACCTGAGAAATCTCTTGGTAACTATCCTAAAGAGAAAGTTAGGATTAACATTACAAATTCAAGCTGCTTCACGTAGCCAAAATTAATATAAAATGATGAACAAGAAGTCAGGCAATTAGCATCTGCTTCAACTGGTCGGGGGAAAAAGAGCAACGTAGACTACGAGTAGTTCCCATTTTTCCTCAGAGATAGTAGAGCGTGCGAAACGCGAACGAGCGTGAAAATCACCCCACGCGAGAAAGGCGTCTCTCCACCGCGTCTCGCCTTTCTCGCATGGGGTGATTTTTACGCGCGCTCGCGTTCCGCACGCTCTACTATCCCTGAGGAAAAATGGAGACTAATCGTAGTCTAAGAACAACGCGACTGTTTCTCCAAAAGCCAAAGCGCGATACTAGTTACTGAGTTCAGTTTTTTAGCGGTGACATCATTTCATTCTTTGCCAAACAAAACCTGTTACTAGAATCACTCAAGATCACGAAATCATTTGTACGGGCATGCACACCCCTTCGCATTCCCCTTCCCAACGCATTCCAAGCCAACGGCCACCCCACTGGAAAGACTGTTGCGAGGACGCTCCATCAAGACATTGTTTTCAGTTTCTCTTGAGGCTATTTTAACTCCCAAGAGAAACTGAAGACAATGCTTATGCAAAATTTTGGGGTGACAAAAGACCATTATAGCGTGTTATGGTATTTTCTGGAGTGGTCAATTGTTTTAACATCATGAAGAGGTATTGAATATATTACTGTGAGGAAAAAAAAATTGACCGCTTTGTTGTTGGCCAAGGGCTCTTTGTTTTATTGTTATTAGTTCAGAAAAGATACATTTTTTGGGACCGTTAAAACTTTCGAATAATACCTTCAATTATTGAAAACTGAATCATTGGAAAATAAAATCAAAATTAATGCACTCAAAGTCAAGCACTTTACCAAACTCTCCTTCAGAAGATAAAGAAGAATTACTTTTAAGTAGAGCTTACGTCAATTTCTTTATTCCATTCGCTGACAAATTTGTAAAGGACTTGTTACCATAGCCACCCACGGTCCTCAAACACTCATTAGTGAACTTACGCAACAATACGAGAGAGGAAGGAAGACGGCAAACCTTGTGTGACAAGCGTGACAATAATTTGTTTGAAAACTTCACCTTCCTTTAAACAGATCATTTTGTAAAAGACCAGAAAACATTAATGTTAAGTGAAGACAAAACATGCATTTAATAGCCCTGTCACGTTTGTCACACTCGAGCGTTTTGCCGTCCTCTTCTTTCTGCCGTTCTGTTGCGTAAACTCACTATTTTCACTAGTAGGAGGCCCATTCTATTGTTTTAACATCATGGAGAAATATTAAATATTACTCAAAGAAAAATAAAATTGATTGCTGTTTGGTTGGCCAAGGTGGCCTTGTTAAATTAATTTATTTATTTTCAAAAAAGGATAAATTTCTTTTAAAATTTTAAACTTTCGTTTGATACGTTCAATTTTAATTACTCAGAATCGGTGGCAAATGACATTGGCTTTTCATGGTACATGAGCCAATGTACCACACTTTCCAAATATGGTCAATGTACACGTTAGTTCAAGATTATTCAGTATTTCAGATAATGCAATTTCTTTGGAAAGCACAGTAAAAGAGAACTTTATAAGGAGAATGACAAGCTTTCTAAGAAAATTCATCAAAAGGCACATGCATGAAAAATACATCGACCAGCTTCGAAAGAGGAAAGTCAAGCATTGGTTCTTTTATACAATTCGCTTGGATTTTGGAAAGGACTTGTTACCACCCCGGGTTTTCGAACACTCGCTTTTACGGGTAGAAAGTGACGTTTCAAGTGGTTTGACAGCGTCGAAACATAATTAAAATTGCTCTACATATTGCAAAAAGTGAATGGTGGTTTGTACGAACGCCATGTTTTTGTTGTCTTCAAAACGATTGAAAAAAAATCCCAACCCAACTGGCCTGTGTAGCTCGCGAAACCCCAAGAAAACGCGCGCTTGTGCACGGCGAAGCGGCGAAGCCTGCAGAAAAAAAAAGACTACCCTGACTCCGCCCCATTCTCCTTGCGCCTTGGCCAATGGTTTGTGCGCTCGTCAAACAATACCGCCAGCTACGCAGGTTACAACCCAAAACGTAAGAAAGTTAAAAGGAAGTCATTCACCTTACCAAAACTCTCCTTCAGAAGATAAAGAATATTGCTTAAATGATATTTCTGCCATTAAATCAAGGTTACACCATATTTCCTTGTTCAACAATTCAATAATTAATTTCTTTGATAAAACGGGGCAAGACTTCTTTTCTTACCTTTTGGTTCAATGTTAAATAGATACAGACACAGTCTATTCGTCACTTCAGAAAACAGAAGAGAAAGGAGCCGAAATATGTCCCGAAACGGTAACTGGGATAGTTACTGGGGACGCGCCTGTCAGCTATACGCCACTTCAACATTTCCCATAATGCACCTTATTCCCCCCCCCCCCCCACCAAAATTTTGCATAAGCATTGTTTTCCATTTCTCTTGGGACGGCTGTTATACCCAGGCGAAATGAAAAACATAGGTTATGCAAAATTTGGGGTGGGGGGCGAATAGGGTGCTTTATGGGAAATGTGGAAGTGGCGTATTGGCCATTATTTTTTTAACTGTCCAAAGTAAAAGTTCCAGAAGTCTTTGCGAAGATTGACTCGGTCCAGGTTCCTTCTCGGCTTAAAATTGGGGTCAAGGAAAACATGTTAAGACTCTCTGGGGACTCTGGAGACTGTTAAGGGTTTTAGAGGAGTTCTTGCTCTCAGATGAGACCAGTCGTGACTGCATAGTCTGTTCCAGGTTCTCAGGTAGTAAGGAGGATGAGTAAATGTAAGGTAAGCGGAAATATGAGCACGTGATCTGGGAAAATGGGGGACGGGAAAATGGAGGGAGAGTCGCCCTTCCTCTCCCCAGTTTCTTCCTGTTTTATTTTCTTGTTCGCGCTTTCTCAATTTCGTGGACCTGGCTTTCTCGGAGCCTGCAACAGGCTTTGATTACAAGGCTCCAAGACAAATTTACGATTCTAGTTTTTATTAAGTTATGATTACATTTTCACGTCAAGACGGTCTTGGGGAATAATTCGTTGAATTGTATCATCTTTTACGGCCATTCGATGCATAGTGGTTATCCACTGGAACGCTGAAAGATAAAGTGAACCAATGGATGTACGCATATGAAGTTTTACAATAACGTTCAAATATATTAAACGCGCAGTCTGATTGCTTAAAAAATTGTGCTTTGTGAGAGTACAAAACACGGTGCTAAAGCTGCCATGCCATCGTTCGCTTTGAAAATACAATTTGTTTGTTTGTTTTTTAATTAGAAAGTAATGCGTGAGGAATTAAACAATAAAGGCGGAATTTTTTCTCGATTGTCCCGAGTTCAGACCTAGGATACACTTGTAAATAGCCAACTGTTTGCCTGATGCCAGTTGGGTTTTTATTCCTGTTATGTTGCATTTGATCATGAATCACTTGTTTCAAACTGAGCGATATTAAATCGATTTAGATTCAAGGACGAGAACTAGTACGAGTACGAGATTTTAATTAAAGTTTTTGCGCGTGTCCTAAAAAAAAGACATCCCGAAAAGTTTCATTTTACTTTTTTTCACCAAACATTTAGTACTGTTATTTATACTGAAGGAGATTAAGCACTTTATCCCGATGGCAAAATGATAAAACATCTTACATTTGATAACTTGTTCCCGCCACTACGACATTCTCGCTAAAACTCGTAATACAGTGACGATTTCCCGCCAAAATGACAAAATTTATACTTTCTATTAATTTTGACTGATCGTGATCTTCTCTAATCCAACGTTGAGAGCAAGATTGATTGTACACGGTTTTTGCAGTGCTCTTGAACCTTAACTTTCTATTATACAGACTTTCATAAAGGGTGATCGGTTCCACTGCATGAGTACTGCGAGAATGAAGTTGAGTATTCCCAGAATTTTTGAATTACAGTGGCTTAATGTTCCATTGAATGTATACACAACTCTTAAGATTTTATATAGGGTCGAAGGGGGGGGGTTAAAAACCGTCGTTACAAAGTGAAAGTTAGAATTGCCATTCGCTCGTTTAGCTGAAGATGAAGACTGTAAAAAAGTTGATGACCGCTTTTCCTTTAGCAGTTAGTCAGTTGTAGTATCTAGATCTACAACGACACCAACATAATGAGGAAGATTTATCAATCATCTTGATTTAATGAAGGAAGATTTAAAAACATATATTTTCCATATTTCAGCTGTACGGGCGTATGTGTACATATGGACGCAGCGCCCCTGAGTTATCCTTGTCAAAAAGAAAGTTGGACCTAAAGCTATCGTTTCTTTTTGGTCTCTCACTTTTAATCTCTATACTCTAGCATAAAGTCCTCAAGAGTTATACATACCTTCTTTTTGCAAGCCCACATTATACTGCAAAAGAGAGAAAGAGAGGACTATTTAGCATGAAAATTAAAGAGCGATAATTATAAACGTGCTAAAATATTCACATTGATAAAATTAAAAGAACATACCATAAACTTCCGAAAATAAGCCCCTCCAAATATAAGCCTCCAAAACTCGTAACGCAAAAAGCCCTCCGTTAATTCGCTCCTCCAAATATAAGCTCCCTGGGGGGCTTGTACTTGGAAATTGCCCTCAAATACAAAGTAAAACAAAGAAAAAACGGTAAATTTCCTATCAAGAATAAGGCTAGCCTAATCGATTTTTAAACGCAAATTTCCCTCCGTACACAAGCCCCTCAGAAAGAACATTTGAAAAATATAAGCCCCGGGGCTTATATTTTTCAAGGGTCCTTTTTGAGGAGCTTATATTCGGAGGGGCTTAAGTACGGAGGGAAATTTGCGTTTCAAAATCGATTGGGCTAGCTTGTAGTGGGAAGGAAATTTACCAATTTTGCTTTGTTTTACTTTGTATTCGAGGACAAATTCCAAGTACAAGCCCCCCCAGGGGACTTATATTCGGAGGAGCGATTTAACGGAGGGTTTTTGCGTTATCATTTTGGGGGGCTTATATTTTGGAAGGGCAGAACAGATGTGTACGCTGGAGTATTCCCAAGAAACATTTTCTAGGGAGAAGGATAGAAATTTCAAGGGATTTCTGCTCATTACCTTTTTTGTATACTACAAAAATCTAATCTCACTTTTGTTTTCCCCCGTATAGACAAGATTATTTCCTTTTTTGACACTGACTTCAGCGGTACCTGCCATTCTCTAACAATCCGCTCTTCTCCGCGCTAACAAATTGCAAGTACTTTTCAAGGAGTAAACCCGTTTCTATCGGCCAATTTAAGGTGATCTTATTTAGATTTACTCAAAGGTTAGTGGTACTCAATCAATGGTTGTGACCAAAGGAATGGCAATCTCTATATTATTGAGACTACTAGCAGAGTTGGTCACAGGCTATCTATGAAATTGATCCCACGCTGCCTCGTACACAGACGTCTCCCTCTCGATGCGCGCAAAGGAAAGCGGGGAAGGAGAAAACGGCGAAACGTCCCTTGATCCCTTGCGCTTCGTCGCCAGTCACACGCGTGTCACTCGCACTCGCGCGTTTCGCGCTCGTCTCCTCTGTGCGAAAAACGAAGGGCCTGAGGAGGAGGCTGGACCCCAGAACAGTCTTGGATTCTGGATTCCACCCAGTGGATTCCGGATTTCAGGAACTTTGTCGGTGGAACTTGGATTCCGCATTCCAGTTGTTAGAGGGATTCCGGATTCCTTGAGCTGCAATCCGGATTGCAAAGCCCGGGATTCCGGATTACACAAGCAAGAATTCCCCGGATTTTGGATTCCATAAGCAATAATTTCCTAAATACCGGAATCCGGATTCCAACACAAGGGGGGAATTAAACGTTCAATAAACCAAGGGCACAGCATTCATTATCTATATATTTTTTTTACCCTTAAGTAATAGTTTTTATGTGCTTCTTTTTCGAACAACTTATCTTTCTTTTTTTCATATACATTGTTTGAGTAAGTTCTTTTAATTTGATTGGACTGGCTTGTATGGTGCTTATCTTGCATATTAGTCCTAATTTCCCGCTACTCCTTTTGTCTTTGTTTATTATGTGCGCCGTGCAAGGAGCCCCAAGGTGTAATTTACATTCTTTCGTGCAGATGTAATCCAATCAGAAGCCAGTTGGAAACTGTCCTCGACTTCTGATTGGTTAATGTCTGAATGAAATGATTTAAAGAGGTCACACTTTTGGGCTCCTTGCTGAAATGGAGCAAAATGGATTGTTAAAATTTATTATATAATCAACTAACCATTGATAACCACTAGGACAGTCCCTGTCATTCAAACAGGCCCTGGGATCATGCATCTTTGTGTGCTGCAAAAAAATGTCTCAAATGGGTGACAAGAAATTTTTTTTTTCTAAAAACGAGACAGAGCTGATAGACCTTTGACCCAAGAATCACCTCGTTTAATGTTTAAATGAATCAGGAGAAGCGTATCTACAAATTACGCGATTGGGTTAGTTTGATGTTTTTTCAAGCAATAGACCATACTTTCCACTGGTTTACTGGCGAAATAACCCACCTGGGAGGAAGCGAGATCACCAGAGAAGCTTGTAGATTATAGCTTGAAATGATGTAACTTTTCTGGGAAACCTAGCACCCCGTAGTAGACGAGTATTGCCCACAACTCAAATAAACCGAATTGGAACCGAACTTACAATCTGGTGATAAACTATACATTTTCATCCGCTCCTCTTTTTTGCCTATAGTAGGAACGGCCTAGAATTTTGTATTTTATGTATAATAATAATGATTTTATGAATTTTATGTATAATGCAATCGTCAAGTCATTAGTTTGGCGTGCCTACGTGTTTTTGCTGTCGTTTCTATTGCGAACTTCTCAAGTTTGTTTTGGTTATCACCCTATTAGGCTATGTCCCTATACCGGATTGAGCCGCAACGAAAATCATATGGATAGGGCTTCTCTTCAAACACAAGAACAGTTTTGACGGCGCGATTTCTCTGACGGTGCGAAGCTGCGCCACTCCGATCTCGAAAGTGGAGCGTCCTATATCGGATACGTTTTGTGTCATACTTTAGCGCAACGTGAAAATTTGAAAATAGGCAGGAGCGAGGCCTGGAACCCATTGAAGCGGAAGTAAATATTCAGGAGTGCGGACTGGAATTTAGTGCACCAAACCCTCTCGGCCAAGAGCGCCGGCTCGATGATCGATGTGTATGAACGACTTGTGTCATCCCAGACCGTTGCTGTTCATACTATACCGTATAGAGCATTTTCACTCACGTGGCCAGCATCTTTGCAAATTTACTGGAACAAAAGAACGCGTTTACATAAGAAAAGATTTCAACTCCCAAAGGATTTTCTTCGTACACCAACATGGCGGCCGTGACGTCATGTGAAAACGCTCTATACTTTTTTTAGCCTTAGAGACTTTTAGTTCTGAGTAGCAGAATAATAATTAGAACGACATTCTGATAAGACAAGTCGATGTTGACTTTGTTAAATTTATCTAAAGATCATAGCGACACGACATTGCGGGACCGTAACATTACATTAAATTGATAATTAATTTTATTTCAAACAGTAGACATGTGTCTGTCAAAATTAAGTCTATTATCTATAGTCATTCCGAAAATATCTAACTCGCATTTCACTGGAAAAGAGAATTTGTGGTCAGTTTGACCAATGATAAAAAGCTCGGCGTTTCTGTATGTTCACGATCATGCCGCTTTGGCTGTACCATTGGTTTGCCTTTTCGACGTCATTACAAATGTACCTGTCTAGAACATGTGGGTCCACACCAGAGTGGTAGCGGAGTATGATGATCATCGGTGTAAGCGTTTAATTTAGTTTGCGTAACATGGAAAAACAGATCTTTTATAAAAATATTGAACAGTATGGGTCCCAAAACGCTACCCACAAGGAATTCCTCAGTAAAACACTTTTCCAGCAAGAGAATGCAGAAATGCGCTATTGGAACAGCAATGATTGATTAAATTGCTAAAAATTCATACTGAGGAAGGGAATGCTGCAAAAGGAACTTGAAAAGCAGACAATAGGTAAACCAAATTAACGCTAGGAAGGACAAGGTTTGTTGAGAATTTTACAGCTACTAAATAGGATGAACATAAAAATGTTACTTTCAAAGACTATTAGCTCGTTAAAACAGCTTACAAAGATACACTGGCAAACACAGCAACAAACTGAACAAGCTGTGTAAAACCTTTCTCCGTGTAACACAGTTATCCGGTTCAGGAGAGGTATTCCGGGATCCCAGATTTGACCAAAATACACGGGATGCAGGGATTGGGTAAGGAAACCATATTTGACAGAGCAAGGACGGACGTTCGGGACGCAGGACTCTCGTGAAAAAGGAGCAGGAATGCCGGACCTGGACCCCTTTTTCAGGCCCTAGCCTATCTGAAAAATGGATAAAGCATGCCGGTAATGCCCTTTTTGTTCTTCCGTTTTTCTTCTGATTAAGTTAAAAGTATTTTCCTGAAGACAAACGCTTTGATCTAAATGCTATTTCCCAAGAACTTCGACCCATTACATTCACGTAAGTTATGTCCTCTAAACGGACCAAAGTGTCCAAAATAAGTGTTATCTTCCAGTTTTGTTACTTCTCGCTTTGATTCAGCGAAATTCTCATTAAAATAATTATCATCCATTTTACCTTGTCGCCGGAATCCGCCGTACACCATACTATGTCACTTCCTCCCATTGTTGAACTGCATATATATTTCTGTAATTTCGTGATCTCCCTAATAAACCTGATGAAGACTGGTATTGGCCAGTCGGAGTATCGTAACTACAGCCTTTTCACATCGTTTGATCAGTCCTTGTAGTTGTTTTTTTGACAATAATTTATACTTTCTATTAATTTTGACTGATCGTGATCTTTTCTGATCCAACGTTGAGATCAAGATTGATTGTACACGGTTTTTTGCAGTGCTCTTGAACCTTAACTTTCTATTATACAAACTTTCATAAAGGGTGATCGGTTCCGCTGAATGAGTACTGCGAGAATGAAGTTGAGTATTCCCAGAATTTTTGAATTACAGTGGCTTAATGTTTTATTGCATGTATATACAACTGTTAAGATTTTATATCGGGTCGGGGGCGGGCGGGAGTTAAAAACCGTCGTTACAAAGTGAAAGTTAGAATTGCCATTCGCTCGTTTAGCTGAAGATGAAGACTGTAAAAAAGTTGATGACTGCTTTTCCTGTAGCAGTTAGTCAGTTGTAGTATCTAGATCTACAACGACACCAACATAATGCGGAAGATTTATCAATCATCTTGATTTAATGAATAAAAATGCTTTCAGGAAGATTTAAAAACATATATTTTCCATATTTCAGCTGTACGGGCATATGTGTACATATGGACGCAGCGCCCCTGAGTTATCCTTGTCAAAAAGAAAGTTGGACCTAAAGCTATCGTTTATTTTTGGTCTCTCACTTTTAATCTCTGTACTCTAGCATAAAGTCCTCAAGAGTTATACATACCTTCTTTTTGCACGCCCACATTATACTGCAAAAGAGAGAAAGAGAGGACTATTTAGCATGAAAATTAACGAGCGATTATTATAAACGTGCTAAAATATTCACATTGATAAAATTAAAAGAACATACCATAAACTTCCGAAAATAAGCCCCTCCATGTATAAGCCCCTCCAAATATAAGCCTCCAAAACTCGTAACGCAAAAAGCCCTCCGTTAATTCGCTCCTCCAAATATAAGCTCCCTGGGGGGCTTGTACTTGGAAATTGCCCTCAAATACAAAGTAAAACAAAGAAAAAACGGTAAATTTCCTATCAAGAATAAGGCTAGCCTAATCGATTTTTAAACGCAAATTTCCCTCCGTACACAAGCCCCTCAGAAAGGGCATTTGAAAAATATAAGCCCCGGGGCTTATATTTTTCAAAGGCCCTTTTTGAGGGGCTTATATTCGGAGGGGCTTAAGTACGGAGGGAAATTTGCGTTTCAAAATCGATTGGGCTAGCTTGTTGTGGGAAGGAAATTTACCAATTTTGCTTTGTTTTACTTTGTATTCGAGGACAAATTCCAAGTACAAGCCCCCCCAGGGGACTTATATTCGGAGGAGCGATTTAACGGAGGGTTTTTGCGTTATCATTTTGGGGGGCTTATATTTTGGAGGGGCAGAACAGATATGTACGCTGGAGTATTCCCAAGAAACGTTTTCTAGGGAGAAGCATAGAAATTTCAAGGGATTTCTGCTCATTACCTTTTTTGTATACTACAAAAATCTAATCTCACTTTTGTTTTCCCCCGTATAGACAAGATTATTTCCTTTTTTGACACTGACTTCAGCGGTACCTGCCATTCTCTAACAATCCGCTCTTCTCCGCGCTAACAAATTGCAAGTACTTTTCAAGGAGTAAACGCGTTTCTATCGGCCAATTTAAGGTGATCTTATTTAGATTTACTCAAAGGTTAGTGGTACTCAATCAATGGTTGTGACCAAAGGAATGGCAATCTCTATATTATTGAGACTACTAGCAGAGTTGGTCACAGGCTATCTATGAAATTGATCCCACGCTGCCTCGTACACAGACGTCTCCCTCTCGATGCGCGCAAAGGAAAGCGGGGAAGGAGAAAACGGCGAAACGTCCCTTGATCCCTTGCGCTTCGTCGCCAGTCACACGCGTGTCACTCGCACTCGCGCGTTTCGCGCTCGTCTCCTCTGTGCGAAAAACGAAGGGCCTGAGGAGGAGGCTGGACCCCAGAACAGTCTTGGATTCTGGATTCCACCCAGTGGATTCCGGATTTCAGGAACTTTGTCGGTGGAACTTGGATTCCGCATTCCAGTTGTTAGAGGGATTCCGGATTCCTTGAGCTGCAATCCGGATTGCAAAGCCCGGGATTCCGGATTACACAAGCAAGAATTCCCCGGATTTTGGATTCCATAAGCAATAATTTCCTAAATACCGGAATCCGGATTCCAACACAAGGGGGGAATTAAACGTTCAATAAACCAAGGGCACAGCATTCATTATCTATATATTTTTTTTACCCTTAAGTAATAGTTTTTATGTGCTTCTTTTTCGAACAACTTATCTTTCTTTTTTTCATATACATTGTTTGAGTAAGTTCTTTTAAATTTGATTGGACTGGCTTGTATGGTGCTTATCTTGCATATTAGTCCTAATTTCCCGCTACTCCTTTTGTCTTTGTTTATTATGTGCGCCGTGCAAGGAGCCCCAAGGTGTAATTTACATTCTTTCGTGCAGATGTAATCCAATCAGAAGCCAGTTGGAAACTGTCCTCGACTTCTGACTGGTTAATGTCTGAATGAAATAATTTAAAGAGGCCACACTTTTGAGCTCCTTGCTGAAATGGAGCAAAATGGATTGTTAAAATTTATTATATAATCAACTAACCATTGATAACCACTAGGACAGTCCCTGTCATTCAAACAGGCCCTGGGATCATGCATCTTTGTGTGCTGCAAAAAAATGTCTCAAATGGGTGACAAGAATTTTTTTTTTTCTGAAAACGAGACAGAGCTGATAGACCTTTGACCCAAGAATCACCTCGTTTAATGTTTAAATGAATCAGGAGAAGCGTATCTACAAATTACGCGATTGGGTTAGTTTGATGTTTTTTCAAGCAATAGACCATACTTTCCACTGGTTTACTGGCGAAATAACCCACCTGGGAGGAAGGGAGAACACCAGAGAAGCTTGTGGTCAGTTTGACCAATGATAAAAAGCTTTGTGTTTCTGTATGTTCACGATCATGCCGCTTTGGCTGTACCATTGGTTTGCCTTTTCGACGTCGTTACAAATGTACGTGTCTAGAACATGTGGGTCCACATCAGAGTGGTAGATCTGATGATCATCAGTGTAATTTAGTTTGCTTAACATGGAAAAACAGATCTTTTATAAAAATATTGAACAGTATGGGTCCCAAAACGCTACCCACAAGGAATTCCCCAGTAAAACACTTTCCCAGCAAGAGAATGTAGAAATGCGGTATTGGAACAGCAATGATTGATTAAATTGCTAAAAATTCATACTGAGGAAGGGAATGCTGCAAAAGGAACTTGAAAAGCAGGCAATAGGTAAACCAAATTAAAGATAGGAAGGACAAGGTTTGTTTAGAATTTTACAGCTACTAAATAAGATGAACATAAAAATGTTACTTTCAAAGACTATTAGCTCGTTGAAAGAGCTTACAAAGATACACCGGCAAACACAGCAAGAAACTGAACAAGCTGTGTAAAACCTTTCTCCGTGTAACACAGTTATCCGGTTCAGGAGGGGTATTCCGGGGTCCGAGATTTGACCAAAATACACGGGATGTAGGGATTGGGTGAGGAAATCATATTTGGCAGAGCAAGGACGGACGTTCGGGACGCAGGATTCTCGTGAAAAAGAAGCAGGAATGCCGGACCAGGACCCCTTTTTCAGGCCGTAGCCTATCTAAAAAATAAATGGATAAAGCATGCCGGTAATGCCCTTTTTGTTCTTTCGTTTTTCTTCTGATTAAAGTTAAAAGTATTTTCGTGAAGACAAACGCTTTGATCTAAGTGATATTTCCCAAGAACTTTGACCCATTACATTCACGTAAGTTATGTCCTTTACACGGACCAAGGCGTCCAAAATAAGTTTTATCTTCCTTTTTGTTTCTTCTCGCTTTGATTCAGTGAAATTCTCAATAAAATAATTATGATCCATTTTACCTTGACGCCGGAATCCGCCGAAGTGGTCATGACCATCATACAAAGGACCAAGAAGATAACAACAGCGCCACTACAGTTTGCCATCTTTGGAGAAGTCTGTAGTAAAGTAAAACTATTCATCAAGACAAAAAAAATTAAGTGACGGCATAGACCAGGGGCACCCAACAACTGTTTTCTGTAAAATATCTGTTCGGGGAAGGGGAAATTGCCTAGAATTTTCTATAGCTCGAGAAACGCTAAAAATTTGTAGATGACTTTTCCATTCGAGTACAGTTTTCGAAGCTTATCCTATAAATTCCCTACGATTTTCTAAATTTTAATTTTTCACATTTCACTCCCCAGGTTAAGCTATTTTTCGTAGAAAAAGGAATTCTAAAATTTTCGGATTTGGAAATGTGATGGAGAGAGGAATGAGAACAATTTTTACCTTCGTAAAACTTTAAATTGCATCTAAAATTTTCGGGGAAATAGTACTGAAGCTCTAGCAATTTCGAAAAGACTCAAGTTGCCTTAGGATGACCGAACAGATACAAATTTTATAGCGTCGCTTAAAATGCATTTCTAGAGATCTAAAACTTCTCTGGTTACCCTAAAAAGTGTTATCAATGCATTTAGGAAGAAACTGTTGTTGGGTGCCCCTGATGGACTTTGATATTGACATGGCCTAACCCCTTCCTACAGAAATTTAAAAAATGCGCGCAAAATCTCACTTAACAACTTCAGTTAAGAGACGTATTAGATACAAGACGAGCCCAACGAAAAATGTTTTGACATGTCATTTTGTGTCGACATCCTGAGCCCTCGAGGACATTTTACTTTTTTTGCCCGTTCAAATAATTATTTGTGAAACAAAGGATTCCGAAAAGTCCGAAAAACAAAAACAAGGAAACAGGTGAAAACAACAGACAAGTGTCGATAAATAAAGAAAAAACGAAAAGGACTTAAACACACCTTACCAACGTCTCGTCCACAAATTAAAGGTTACAACTGTTTAGGGAACTTCCAATTTGTTTGCCTGCTACTGCCACTAAAGTCAAGGTTATATAATGTTTCTTTATTCAATACTTTTGCAATTTTAAAAAGGGACTTGTTACCACCCTTGGACTTCAAACAGTTAGTTTCACGGGTAGAAGTGACGCATCAAGTGATTCAGTAGTGGGTAGAGATGAATAACATTGCACTATTAATTACACAAGGAATGAATGCCAAGTTTTTGTTGTCCTCAGAACGAATGTGTAACAAGTTAGCATGTTGAAAAAGAAAACACGAAATGCACTCAAAATAACGCACCCAAGCAAAGTCTTCTTCAAAAGTCGGGGTTAGGTCATATTTCATTATTTAACTCTCTTGGAATTTTGGAAGGGATTTGTTACCACCTACGGTCCTCAAACACTCATTTTCACTGGTAGGAATTCCGTTCAATTGTTTAAACATCATGAAGAGATATTAATAATTAATTAAAGGTAAAAAAACATTGATTGCTGTTTAGTTCGCAAAGGCGACTTTGTTTTATTGTTTTTTTTTTTAAATTTACATTTCTTGTAACGTTTTAAATTGCTTCAATGATTAAAAAAACTGAAGCACTGTATAATGAAGTAACAGCGTTTTGATTGGCTTTGCCATCGTGGTATATTGAATATACCATGCTCTTTAAATATGGCCAGGGTAGACTGGTCGAGAAAAGCCACGAACTGAAGTCATCTTCGCGGAGGAAAGTATTCTTAGCATTCATTGAAAAACACCAAAATTCTCGAATGGAATTTTTCATTCCTAAATTTCGCTAACCATTTGCCAAAATCAACCGGTTTACCAACACAAATATTAAACAACCACTTTCTCGCTCTGGGTGGGATGCTAGTTAATTGCAGAACTGCCTTAAAATGTTATTAGAATTCTGTAACAACTTGTAGTATTGCTGCCCACCCCTCTAACCCATCCTCTCCTGCCCAAGATGCTCCCTAGTCTATCGAATGGTATTCCAAACAGTTTAAATGATGAAGCAAAGACGGTTTGGCGTTTCAATTTCCTTTAGGTCAAAAGATTTTGTTCTTTGCTCGTGTGTTCGTTCCCCTATTACCTTTATTAGGTCCAACGCTCAATGGGTCTAGTTAAGGCAATTTACAGGGTTATACAATATACACTCACAGTTAATTTTCTGATCTTTGGGCAAGGTATATAGATCATTAGCTTCCCTTAAAGTGGCCAAGGCAGTTGGACCTGACAACATTCCAAACAAGCTATTAAAGGACTTCCCTCCAGAGTTGGCCCCCTTTATCCGGCAAATTTACGACTGAAGGAAGGGTACATTCCGTCCCCTTTTAAGTCGTCCATTGATACTCCTATTCTTATTCCTAAAGTGACCCCTCCTAGAACCATCGAAAGTGATCTCAGTCCGTATCTCTTACTTGTACGCTGGCTAAGGTCATGGAGGGTTTTACCCGCAGGAGACTATCACCCCACATGGATGACAAAATAGAGCCTCACCATTATGCCCGCAAGGGGCATTCAACAACAGATGCTCTACTGTACATGCTGCAGGTTTTTTATGAAACAGTTGACAATGGTAAGGCAGGCACCCGGATTTTTTTGGCCGATTTCTCTAAAGGCTTCGACCGTGTTGACCTTGTCATTTTAATTAAAGAGCTTGACAGACTAGAGGCGCAAGTTCACCCTGCGGTCCTAACCTGGATCGCTGCTTTTCTGACCAACCAAAAGCAAGCTGTTAGGATTGGAGGAACTTTGAATGACTGAAAAGCACTAAAAAGAGGAGTCCCCCAAGGGACCAAACTGGGTGTTTTTCTATTCACGGTCCTGACGAATAATCTGTTGTCTGATTGGCGCTTGCGGATTCTTAGTTTGTTGATTATACATCAGCCCCGGAGATTATCCCTAACAACTCTATAAGTCCTCTGAACTCTAATCTGATAACTATAACTTTTCCATGGTTCACAACATTAAACTAAATCCAGCCAAATGCAAGGAAATGCTAGTGAATTTTCTTCATAATCCAAACTATTTGCTTAGACCAATCACAGTAGGTAATAATGTGATAGATCGTGTCACGAGCTACAAGATCTTAGGAGTTTTTAAACGGTAACCTAAGGTGAAACACCCATGTTGACTATATTTGTAAGAAAAGTTTTAAGAAATCATTTTCCTTACGAGTTTTGCGCAGAGCCGGTGTTTGCCAGGCAGATATCTTATAAAGGTGTGTTTAAGCACAGTGAGACCAGTTTGGAATATGCTGTACCAGTGTGGCAGGCTATCCCAACTTTACTATCTGTTAAAATCGAGTCAATCCAAAAAAGAGCGCTTAGAATAATTTTTCGAGCGGCTGTGTCTTACACTGACGCCCTTTATCTAGCTCAGCTAACAACACTGGTTGATTGAAGACAGGACTTGTGTTTGAAGTTATATATCAAACATGAGACAGCTTTTCATCACCAGATCAAACACTGAGAAAAGAGTTGAAAATACGACGCGCAGTGGAGTATTTTTAACGAACTTGGAGGTGTTTGATCCGGTGATAAAATACGTTATGGAATGTTTGATGTTACTTCTCAAGCAAAATGGTTTCTTCGTAGAAAGTAAGCAGTATTAGTACAGGCTTCGTCAACGACTCGAAAATTAATGTTTATATTTTATTGATTGAAACTGATCACCGTAAATTACTCATATTCTGTTGGTATAATAAATGATTCTCCTGTATTTTGTGTTCCCTTTACTAACGTTAACGCTTGTAATCTTGTCATAATGGATTAATCTTTTGATTAATTATCTTTTGATTATCGGACTCCTTTCGTTTTCATTTTTTTTAATTTTGTTTCTTGGTTAGTGCATTTTGATTTATTTATCTGCACCGATTAGCTTCTTTTTCAATATCACCCTCCAGAGAATCGATCTTTTGCTTCCACACTTCATAAAGATCGAATTTTTCCTTCTCTCCATTCACAAGATCATAAAGGTTGCTTCTCACCAATCCTTCATGATAAGCCAGGGTGCTGGCTCCCTTTAATCGTATTTGGTGGGTTATTTCCCCGGAGGATGTTTTCTTCACTGTGATCTGCCACATGTTTTCTCCGTTTACACACTGCGCAGTTGGTTAGTCTTTTTTCTTTTTAGAAAGGCCCTTTCCTTTCCTCTTTGATGGTCTGTCTTCTTTCTTTTTGGATGGCCTGACATTTTTCTCTTTAGAGGAAGCATCTCTGTTCTTGTTAGATGGCTTGTATTTTTCCCGTTTAACAGGTTCGATCTCAGTCTCTTTAGATTGTCTATCCTTTCTCTCTTCAGAGGTGCGGCTTTCTTTCTTATTAGGTCTGTCCTTTTTCTTTTTAGATACTTTAATTGGCTCAAATTCGATCTTCATGTCATTGTCTTCACTTGAAAGGTTGGTCCAAAGGGAGTCACCGACAATCAAAGCATTTTCTGCGTAGTCGCCGGTTGTGTCATCTCCCTCCCAGGGTTTCTCGTCAAGTACTTTACGACCGTAGGTTTTTGCTTTACTGAACTCAATACATTTAGTTGATTCTGTAGGAGTTTTGGAAGGAACCCCAAGGACAAGCTGGCTAGGTTTCCAGTCGTTTTCATCAGCGTAGTTTTCTGTAAATTTGTATTCTTCAAGTGGCCTTGAAGCTAAACCAAAGCACTCACTAGCAAAATTCACTGCTGGCCTGTCATCATGCTTTAGATCTAAGAGAAGCCGATAACTTCCCACTGTCCCATACACAATGCGTTTTGCCTCTGGAACATGAACTTTGATCGTGTAAGCTGCTTCTGTCAACGGACCATAACGATGTTCGAAAACCAGCTTCTTCTCCGACTTCATGTAGTAAAGGAGATAATATAAATCCTTTAGTTCAGCCATAAATTCGTCACTAATTGCGATAAAAGAATTCATTGGTAGTCGCAGAGAATACTGCAGATCTTCATGGTAGGGATGACTGCCTTTGAGAGCGATAATGAAATCCCCACAGAGGCCAGGAATTGGATCGGCTTCTAGATCAGTATCGAGGTTGTAACGAAATGGAACGCTTGGAACGGGTCGATCATAACGATGTTTACTTCCAATCCCTCTGTTAATTAAGGCATGCCCTAGTGTGTAGTAATCCCAATTACAGTCAAGCCCTTCTTTATCCAAACTTGGAACCTGTTTGCATCCAGAAATGTTCTTGGTCCGAACCAGATACAGCTTCGTTTCTTTAACATCGCCTGGTTTTGTACGTTTAATGATAATCCTCCCCGTGAAAGTGTGCTTCCTATTACTGTCTTTCATGAAGGTCACTATTGTTTGTGATTCTTCATCGTATCCCATATCGTCAAGGTCCATTTGAAAGTAACTTTCCCCAGTCCTAACGCCTGTTCTTCCAACGAGGTATATTTCACCAAGAGTATTGGAATCGTCGATGATCGTGTGGGTAAAGTGGTGCTCATTTGAAATATAAATGACGTATTTGTTGTTTCCGCCATCGTTTTTTACCACACAACTTTTATCTTCCCCCATCACAATTTCGTCATCCAGTGGAGACCCTATAGAAAAAACACATTTTCCGTGGTAAGAAAATGCAAAATTATCTTAAAACTGGAAGAATTTCCCCAAATCAGCTTAACGTTTCAAGTCTATTCCTTACTTTCGTGAATGTATAAGTAGTGTAGCAGAATTTAAAGCATGAACATCCAACTCTTTCTTATGGGTTTTAAGAGATTTCCTAGGGGTACATAATTGGCGTGCATTTATTTTTTGTTTTTTAATTGACTAAAAAGACAGTTAAGTTTGGCTAGATTTTGATAAATAATATTCTTTTGCCGAGCGTTTTTAACATGACCCTCTGGCTCGCAAGATATGGCAAAGAACTTCATCTTAGACATTAAACAGTAACGTATTGTGTAAGTAGGTGCGAGAAATCTTTTAGTGAAGAAAAGATCTTATTAGCTAGCAAATAGATAGGTACCATGAAATACGCTCACGCCCGTCACGCAACCGATTCTGTAGTCTTTTACTGATTCGTCTGACTCCTTTATCCTCAAGGAAATTTCGCACCTCGTTTCTCTCATATCGTATTTCAAACCAACGAAAACTTTGGACGCTCCAGCCGGGAACTCAACTCTATCTGGGTCTAGACCTTGAAATGACAATGTATTGACTCCTGTGCCAAGCGTGCCCCAAAAACAGTTCTGGTGATAAGTCCATTGATTGCAAACCAGGCCAGTAACCTGGAGCAAGTCGTCCCCAGCGCCGGTGTAAACTCGGATTGAATGGCTTGAGTAAGCAAGGCCAGTCATTTCTCCAATCACTACATTATCAGGGTTGTTATGTTCTTCATCGTTTTCTACCCTAGTGTCAATGTGAACTCCCCTGATCCAAAACTGCTCGGCAACCATAGCTGTGTTAGCTATGACAGTCACTCCCTTTCCGTCTGGTTTAGTTACTTTCCCATAGAAGTCATAACCGAGTTTGACCGTACCTTTTGGTTCAAAAATGATATTGCCATATTTTGACTTGTCGAAATTTCGGTTTTTTCCCATTGTAAGATAGTCATTCTCATGACCCGGCCTTTTTGTAGAGCTAAATTTGATATTTGGGTCGTCGTCAACACCGGATATATGTTGAACTGACTCTGAACGCATCCCTTGTATCAAATTCCCTTGGTTGATCTCGTAAATAGTGCCAAAGCCAGTATTATAATTGAAAACGCGAGTGACTTGGTTGGTTATGTCAACTTGATTTTG
Source organism: Porites lobata (assembly GCA_942486035.1). Classification (NCBI taxonomy): domain Eukaryota; kingdom Metazoa; phylum Cnidaria; class Anthozoa; order Scleractinia; family Poritidae; genus Porites; species Porites lobata. The sequence continues at coordinate 2,516,713 of CALNXK010000029.1, forward strand.
AAGATACTGTAGGGAGCCTTCTTTCAATTTCTGTATTGTCTCAAGATGATTTTTGATGGTGCCGTATGGATTAACAGAATTAATCAAATCGATAATGATTGAGGCGAGCGAAAGCAGACATCCTATAATTGCACCGACGGGACCTGCTACCGCAGCCAGAGTACTCCCAGCTGTGGCCAATGCACCCACAACGAATGAAGTCACTCCAACGGCTCCGCTTGCAACTCCCATCGAAGCACTTGCAATGTTCAAAGACCTGACTTCTGGTGGAGACTCCTTGTCATTGATTGCATTATGCAACTGCCAGCCACAAAATGCCACATTAGCGGCATCAAATAGTGGACCACTAATCGTGTCGAGCCACGTCAAACCCTTTGCCCAAGTTTTCGCATTGTTCAGACTCTTGACCAGATCATCATACCCTTGGCTGTTCTTCATAAATGCTGTAACTTCACTGTGGAAAAACTCTCCTATTCTTTTTTTCCAAGCCTTGGCGCTATCAATGATGTCATCTACGTCATCTGCACTGCCGCTGACCACGCCCTCAGTTACCGCTTTGTTATAATTTGTGAGTCCACTGAATGTGTTTGGGAACTTTCCTTTGTGTTTCACTAACTGCTCAATCAGTTCAGATGCAACGGGGGACACTGTTGCTTGCGTTGTGTCGAAGACTGCTAGGGTTGCAATGGCGATATTGAGTGTTTCCATTGCCTTTTCTTTCTCCCCTTGCTCCATTTGGGAAATGGAGGCAATTACACCAGATCTCCACCAGATGCCAGTACCACCCACATACAGTGATGTCACCGATGAACCGGTTTTCAACATTCGAGTAGGGTCAGCTCGTCTTAGGAAGTTATTCTGGATCCTTTTAAAACCACTCATGCTGAACCGTCCATCGACTTCCAGCAAGCAGAAGAGGGAGACGACGAAGCAGAGAACCAAAGAGCGCAGCATTGCCGCGGATATATCTGAAAAATGATTTTCAAAAACGTTAAAACGGAAGAGATATTGACAAATTCCTAGACTTTCACTCAACAAAACGGCGACACCAATAGCTTGATTTTGGGACACGTTGCCTTGATTAAATTCAAATGTATCCCAAGCGTTATAAATCGGCTAATGTAACCCGGTAGGGATACATTTATTTAGCTCGTTTCACGTGATCAAAGCATGGCAGCAAGTGATGTAACAGGAGGTGGGAAAATGCTTTCTGTTTTCAGAGCTTCGAATAGAACGGCAGTGAAACGATAAACTTTAACGCAGGAGCACTTTCAGAAGTAAACCTTAACGTTAGGATACATTTTTATAATTTCATGCAAATTTGTCTTGTTCTTTATCTTAGTATGAAATTTTAGGTCTAGAGAATACATTTTTTATGTTCTTTGAGTTGTTTATTTGGCAGTCTCAACAACTAAACTTGTGTTCTTAGTTGTGTGACATTTTTTTGGTTCACTATTTTTTATTTATGAGTTTTGATGTGAAACTCTTGAAATATAACCAAATACTTAATGTCACGACGCTCAGGAAACCAGTTAGTTTTGTTTTCCTCGGGTCCTGCGCGCGTAACTCGGAAAAACATAGCTTGCTGTTTTCCTCAGAACCCAACATTTAGTGTATATTATCGTTTGTTTTACATAACCTCAAAAAGCTGGAAAAAACGACTCTTGCCGGTATTTTGTCTTTATTAAAAGACTTCGTCAAGGCAATTCGTTTGTTTTACCATATATACAGACACTCCGTGAGTGCATCGCGATGTTTTGACTGCCCACTGTGCAGGGTTTCTCCGTAGAAATCGCCTCGAAACTACTCAAAAAGTAAAAATAGTAATATTAAAGGCATCATTCTTCTTTCACCGTAAAAAAAGATTGAAAATCCTGATGCATTGGGTACTAGAAAAAATTAGGGAATTAAGGAGATGTGTGGGTTGGTCCTAATAACTATATCGAACTGTGCTAGACCCTTGCAGGCATCACGGTAACCTGAAAACAGGAATAGACCAAGTTCAATTGTAACTGTAGTTGTAATTTGTTTACCCACAGGGCACTTGGTAGTTCTTATGAAGTCGTTTAAACGTATCTGTGCGTTCCAGATCGAATTGGAATTTGGAAGTGTTGGTTTTTAAGGAGAGGGGAAGACAGGAGTACCCAGAGAAAAACCTCTGGCAGCAAGGAAGAGAAGCAACAGGAAACGAGTTTGTTATTTTTTTTTTCGATTCTGTGGGATATTTGCGGCGGAGCGACCGAAGGGAGCGAGCAGCAACATAATCAGGATTTAAAGGAAATAAATAAGGGGCGACGAATTCTCGAATTCATCACTTTTTACCACAATGCATTGCATTTGACCACAATTTTTACCACAATGCATTGCATTTAACCAGAGTGCATTGCGCCACGAACAACTCAAATAAAAACACGGGGAAGTTCGGTGGAAGAGAGAGTGCATCGTTCGCTGCTCAGATTTAGAGTTTTCTTTGTGGCAAATTTTCTACAGCACGGTTAGAGGTCTTACCAAATTTTAAGACATGCAGGAGTCTTTCAGATGAGTACGATGGTTAACTTGGGGATTGGATTTCAATTCAAGAGCCTTTGACTCGTCCAGGTGTTAAACCTGACGAGAAGATGAGCATTTGCTCTTCGACTCCGCAACACGGGGGATATACAAATTCCAGCTTGCTAGAAGGTGATGTGAAAGTGAGAAAATGTCATGCAATGCTATTCTTAAGAAACTGTATGAGCCGAAAATGGATGTGATTTGGACCATTCGCTTCAAAATAACAGCGGAAATCGAGATAACAAAACATATGTTTTGTGTCCTACTTTGCAGACGAGGACGTGTATCGGCGTTTTGAAAAGCATAATTATGTTCTTTCATTCATTCATTGCCATGGAATATGCGTTTACATTGTTTTTTCACTGTTAATAGCTCGGTTAATGCGGCTGGCGATCATCTTGCCGGCGGAAGTTTCATGGAAAAGAAATAAAATGAAAGACTTTTCCCAGTGATGTCGTAATCAGCCTCTGTGGTGAAGTGGTAAGGTGTAGTCGCGTCGAGTCGAAGGTGCTGGGTTCGAGTCCTACCGAATTATGAATTGCTACTTTCTTTTTTTTTCCGTTTTTTGTGTTGTTGTTTTCTATAAATATATAGCTAAATAACTGTTACTTAATAAAATGCAACAAACAGCAAGAAAAGTATTGTGTTTCCAGAGAAAATATCGTGCACCGCATATTAAATATATGGATAAACAATCTAAATTTCTATTATTTCCTACAATTTACTGTGGGAAACAGAATTGATAACCACTTGATCATTTTCTAAACAACGTTCCCACGAGTTCTTTCTATAGACTAATAGTAATTATTCTAGTACTTTCCAACATGTAAATAGGACGTTCAATGTCATTTTTGATTCTTTTAAGTCTCCCTGCCTAACTAATCCCAGTATCAACAGAATGTGCCGCAGCATTACTATCTTTTAGATACCCTAGTAAGAGTGGAGTAAAATATACACCTTCTGCGATAAATTGATGAAGTGAGAGTCTACAGTAAAGACATGTTAGAAAGAAATTCATTAGAGCCAGTTGTGGGCCATTTCAATCTCCCAGATCATTCTAGTCAAAACACAACAATCTGCGGCTCCTCTCATCACCGTGATAACTCAGAAAGCCTCAAAAAAGTTAAATATCAAACATCAAATTCTTTAACTAAGCACTATAAATACGCACATTTTGAATAAAGGCTTTTCATTTATGAATTATCATTGCTTTTCACTTAACTATAACCTACAATGGGTAGCTGAACCGTGAAGCCCCATCTTTTGGAGCAGGTTGATTTTGAGAACTCATCTGGGCATCTACAGCTTGTCGCTTTTGGATGAATCGTCACACCTGTTCTTTTTATCCAAGCGTTTTGTTTTTCATTCTTTTTGCTTAGAAATCCACGATCATAGTCGCATTAGAATATCTTTATCTGGTTTTATTTGTTTTTACATAGTTCTTTTAAGTGTGTGAGGGATCACTGTAAGTGTTTTTTGTTATTATCCTTCGATTACATACTTTCCAATACCAATGTCCTCATCTCTTTTTAATTTCTTTTGTTCCAGGGGAAAATTATGACGCAGCTTGGAAAAACTCGACAATTACAACCAAGGTGATTGAAATGTCAACGAATAAACGCTTAAAAACAGTGAAGGAGCAACTATTGATGTGGAAAATCGAAGAACATTAAAAGGGGGTGCCACAAGTGATACTTTTTGAACCACAAAAAAATGGATTATAATACCTGGGAGACATACATTATACATTATATGTATTTGTTTGCTAAGCGGTTGTTTTTTTATTATCTATGGGTAATGTATACGGCGCTTAACTTACGTTTTAGAGAAAATAAAAAGAAGAAAAATAAAGTACTACTACTACTACTACTAATAATAAAGAACTGTCGAAACTTAGGTGCCCTTAGACGTTCCTTTTTTTTTTGAAGCTGACGATTCGATTTTGATAGGAGGTGGGCGATTGGGGTTGGGCAACAAATTTGTGGAACCTTTACCGGTGTCATCGATCTTTTTTTGTCATAACGTTTTTGTTGCAACTGTAAGGCCAATAACTCAGCGCATAATTTTTTATTATATTATTATTTCGAGCCTGAATACAGGATAATAATAATTATTATTATCATTTTTTATGATTTCACCTTATCTTTCCCCTATTTTCCCCTCTAATGTTCAACTCAAATACATTTATTTAGCCTGTACGGTTACCTCTAGAAATTGCTTCCTATGAACATTTTTGAGCAGTGGCCGCCGAAGGTATAGTCCTACAGACAAAACCTAATATAGAGCAGAAAGTACAAAACGGGACCCGTGGGATCAACGTGAAAGACGTTCTAAGGTTTCTGTTGGCTCTGACGAGAATTTCTCATATTGGACAATAACAGAAACTATAAAAGCTATAATTATGCTTGACAACTCGCCCCACAAACCTGAAATGTCATAAACCAGAGTCAAGTCACCCTTTTTCTTTAATGCAAAATCGCTTTTTAGCTGTCGATGCTATCAAAATATCCTTAGAAATTCTCAACATTTTCGCATCTTCAATTCAATTTTTCATACTATAGTCTCACAGGTGAAAAACAAAAAGAAAAAAAAACGAGAAAAAACAAACAGATTACCTTCAACGCCTTTAGATGTTCACGCCGTTTTTATCTTGTTTTGTCGTCAGTGTTAATCAATGTTATGAAAAGAACAAGACTAAACATTAACAATTGAGCCACCCTGTCTGATGATTTATCTACATTATATTGGACCTCTTCTTTTGACCAGTGATAATCCTGAGAGGATGTGAATCCTTTTGTTCTGTGGCATGGTTCGCTGATTCGGTGAGAGAAGGCAAATCGTAAGAACTCACCGACAGGTAATCCACAATTTGTCTTTTTGAGATGAATCTACAAACCTGTTCTTTTTGTTCTAGCGTTTCCCGACTATTTCAACTTAATACTTCAATCATCATCATCATCATCGGTCGGCTGCAGAGCAGGCGACTACGAACTTCCTCCAGCCACAACGATCCTGTGCCAAACCAGACAGCTTGCCCGGGCCAATCATGTTGTCTGTGTCTCCCAAAAGGTGTTGAATGTATCTGAGAAACAGGGTTCGTTGCCTTCCTGGTTTTCTCTTCCCATGTGGTGGAATATACAGTGCGTACTCCTTGCATGGCTAATCATCAGGCATCCTGAGTACATGGTCCAGAAACCTCAGTTGGCGGGTTCTGACATTTTCTACTAGCTACTACTACTTCAATAACTGCATATTATTTTATGAAAACCAGTTTCGCTGATTAGCCAGGGGACAATTGTAATGCTGCCCGCTGAAAAGGGATAAAATCATGTGTTTTTGTATTGTTGGGGTCATTGTGTATACCTCGCTGATTAGAACCTCAATCTGCTATGTGCTATGAGATGAATTCAATCTAACTCCCACCCCACCTGGATGACAAAACAGGTCCTCGCCAATGTGCCCGCAAGGGGCATTCAGCAACAGATGCTCTACTGTACATGCTGCAGGTTTTTTATGAAACAGTTGACAGTGGTAAGGCGATCTAAGGCAGGCGCCCGGATTTTCTTAGCTGATTTCTCTAAAGGCTTCGACCTTTTTGACCTCGTCATTTTAATTAAAAAGTTTGACAGACTAGAGGTGCAAGTTGACCCTGCGATCCTAACCTGGATCGCTGCTTTTCTGACCAACCAAAAGCAAGCTGTTAGGATTGGAGGAACTTTGTATCACTGAAAAACACTAAAAAGAGGAGTCCCCCAAGGGACCAAACTGGGTGTTTTTCTATTCAGGGTCCTGACGAATAATCTTTTGTCTGATTGGCGCCTGCGGATTCTTAGTTTGTTGATTATACATCAGCCCCGAAAATTATCCCTAGCAACTCTATAAGTCTTCTTAACTCTAATCTGATAACTATAACTTTTTCATGGTTCACAACATTAAACTAAATCCAACCAAACGCAAGGAAATGCTAGTGAATTTTCTTCATAATCCCAACTGTTTGCTTAGACCAATCACAATAGATAGTAATGTGGTAGATCGTGTCACGAGCTACAAGATCTTAGGAGTTTTTGAACAGTAACCTAAGGTGAAACACCCATGTTGACTATGCTTGTAAGAAAAGCTTTAAGAAATCATTTTCCTTACGAGTTTTGCGTAGAGCCGGTGTCTGCCAGGCAGATATCTTATAAAGGTGTGTTTAAGCACCGTGAGACCAGTTTGGAACATGCTGTACCAGTGTGGCAAGCTATGCCAACTTTACTATCTGTTAAAATCGAGTCAATCCAAAAAAGAGCGCTAGAATAATTTTTCCAGCGGCTGTGTCTCACACTGACGCCCTTTATCTAGCTCAGGTAACAACACTGGTTGATAGAAGACAGGACTTGTGTTTGAAGTAATATGTCAAACATGAGACAGCTTTTCATCACCAGATCAAACACTGAGAAAAAAGTTGAAGATACGACACGCAGTGGAGTATTTTTAACGAACTTGGAGGTGTTTGATCCGGTGATAAAATACATTATGGAATGTTTGATGTTACTTCTCAAGCAAAATGGTTTCTTCGCAGAAAGTAAGCAGTATTAGTACAGGCTTCGTCAACGACTCGAAAATTAATGTTCATATTTTATTGATTGAAACTGATTACCGTAAATTAGTCATATTCTGCTGGTATAATAAATGATTCTCCTGTATTTTATGTTCCCTCTACTAACGTTAACGCTTACAATCTTGTCATAATGGAGTAATCTTTTGATCGATTATCTTCTGATCAGTTGTCTCCTTTCTTTGCCATTTTTTATTTTGTTTCTTGGTCAGTACATTTTGATTTATTTATCTGCACCGATTAGCTTCTTCTTCGATATCACTCTCCAGAGAAGCCATCTTTTGCTTCCACACTTCATAAAGATCGAATTTTTTCTTCTCTCCATTCACAAGATCGTAAAGGTTGCTTTTCACCAATCCTTCATGATAAGCCAAGGTGCTAGCTCCCTTTACTCGTACTTGGTGGGTTATTTCCCCGGAGGATGTCTTCTTCACTGTGATCTGCCACATGTTTTCTCCGTTTACACACTGCGCAGTTGGTTCGTCTTTTTTCTTTTTAGAAAGGCCCTTTCCTTTCATTTTTGATGGTCTGTCTTCTTTCTTTTTGGATGGCCTGACGTTTTTCTCTTTAGAGGAAGCATCTCTGTTCTTTTTGGATGGCTTGTATTTTTCCCTTTTAAAAGGTTCGCTCTCAGTCTCTTCAGACTGTCTATCCTTTCTCTCTTCAGAGGTGCGGCTTTCTTTCTTATTTGGTCTGTCCTTTCTCTTTTTAGATACTTTAATTGGCTCAAATTCGATATTCATGTCATTGTCTTCACTTGAAAGGTGCGTCCAAAGGGAGTAACCGACAATCAAGGCATTTTCAGCGTAGTCGCCGGTTGTGTCATCTCCCTCCCAGGGTCTCTCGTCAAGTGCTTTACGACCGTAGGTTTTTGCTTTACTGAACTCAATACATTTAGTTGATTCTGTAGGAGTTTTGGAAGGAACCCCAAGGACAAGCTGGTTAGGTTTCCAGTCATTTTCATCAGCGTAGTTTTCTGTAAATTTGTATTCTTCAAGTGGCCTTGAAGCTAAACCAAAGCACTCACTAGCAAAATTCACTGCTGGTCTGTCATCATGCTTTGAATCTAAAAGAAGGCGATAACTTCCCACTGTCCCATACACGATGCGTTTTGCCTCTGGAACATGAACTTTGATTGTGTAAGCTGCTTTTGTGTACCAACCATAACGATGTTCGAAAACCAGCATCTTCTCCGACTTCATGTAGTAAAGGAGATAAAATGCATCCTTTAGGTCATTCATAAATTGATCACTAATTGCGATAAAAGAATTCGTTGGTAATCGCAGAGAATACTGCAGATTTTTACTGAAGGGATGACCGCCTTTGAGAGCGATAATGAAATCCCCACAGAGGCCAGGAATTGGATCGGCCTCTAGATCAGTATCGAGGTTGTAACGAAATGGAACGCTTGGAACGGGTCGATCATCAATATTCCATCCATAAATACTGTTGTAACGATGTTTACTTCCAATCCCTCTGTTAATTGATTCATGCCTTAGTGTGTACTCCCAACTACAGTCAACCCCTTCTTTATCCAAACTTGCAACCTGCTTGCATCCAAAAATGTTGTCCGGCCGAACCAGATACAGCTTCATTTCTTTAACATCGCCTGGTTTTGTACGTTTGATGATAATCCTTCCCGTGAAAGTATGCCTCTTATGTCTGTCTTTCATGAAGGTCACTATTGTTTGTGATTCTTCATCGTATCCCATATCGTCAAGGTCCATTTCAAAGTAACGTGCCGCAGTCCCAACGCCTGTTCTTCCAACGAGGTATATTTCACCAAGAGTATTAGAATCGTCGATGATCGTGTGGGTAAAGTGGTGCTCATTGGAAATATAAATGACGTATTTGTTGTTTCCGCCATCGTTTTTTACCACACAACTTTTATCTTCCCCCATCACAATTTCGTCATCCAGTGGAGACCCTATAGAAAAAACACATTTTCCGTGATAAGATATTGCAAAATTATCTTAAAACTGGAAGAATTTCCCCAAATCAGCTAGACGTTTCAAGTCTATTCCTTACTTTCGTGAATGTATTGGTAGTGTAGCAGAATTTAAAGGATGAACATCCAACTCTTTCTTATGGGTTTTAAGGGATTTTCTAGGGGTACATAATCGTCTTGCATTTATTTTTTGTTTAACGGTTTAATTGACTAAAAAGACAGTTAAGTTTGGCTAGATTTTGATAAGTAATATTCTTTTGCCGAGCGTTTTTAACATGACCCTCTGGCTCGCAAGATAGGGCAATGAACTTCATCTTAGACGTTGATCAGTAACATACTGTGTTACGTGGGTGCGAGAAATCGTTCAGTGAAGAAAAGATATTAGCTAGAAAATGGATAGGTACCATGAAATACGTTCACGCCCGTCACATAACCGATTCTGTAGTCTTTTACTGATTCGTCTGACTCCTTTATCCTCAAATAAATTTCGCAGCTCGGAACCATCCCAGTTTCTCTCATATCGTACTTCAAACCAACGAAAACTTTGGATACTCCACTTGTATGACCAGTGGGGAACTCAACTCCATCTGGGTCTAGACCTTGAAATGACAATGTATTGACTCCTGTGCCAAGTGTGCCCCAAAAACAGTTCTGATGATAAGTCCAAAGATTGCAAAGCAGGCCAGTAACTTGGAGCAAGTCGTCCCCAGCGCCAGTGTAAACTCGGATTGAATGGTCTGATTCAGCAAGGCCAGTCATTTCTCCAATCACTACATTATCAGGGTTGTTATGTTCTTCATCGTTTTCTACCCTAGTGTCAATATGAACTCCCCTGATCCAAAACTGCTCGGCAACCATAGCTGAGTTAGCTATGACCGTCACTCCCTTTCCGTCTGGTTTAGTTACTTTGCCATAGAAGTCATAGCCGAGCTGTACCGTACCTTTTGGTTTAAAAATGATATTGCCATATTTTGACTTGTCGAAAATTCGGTTCTTTCCCATTGTAAGATAGTCATTCTCATGACCCGGCCTTTTTTTAGAGCTAAATTTAATATTTGGGTCGTCGTCAACACCGGATATATGTTGAACTGACTCTGAACGCATCCCTTGTATCAAATTCCCTTGGTTGATCTCGTAAATAGTGCCAAAGCCAGTATTATAATTGAACACGGGAGTGACTTGGTTGGTTATGTCAACTTGATTTTGAAGATACTGTAGGGAGCCTTCTTTCAATTTCTGTATTGTCTCAAGATGATTTTTGATTGTACCGTATGGATTAACAGAATTAATCAAATCGATAATGATTGAGGCGAGCGAAAGCAGACATCCTATAATTGCACCGACTGGACCTGCTACCGCAGCCAGAGTACTCCCAGCTGTGGCCAATGCACCCACAACGAATGAAGTCACTCCAACAGCTCCGCTTGCAACTCCCATCGAAGCACTTGCAATATTCAAAGACCTGACTTCTGGTGGAGAATCCTTGTCATTGATTGCATTATGCAACTGCCAGCCACAAAATGCCACATTAGCGGGATCAAATAGTGGACCACTAATCGTGTCGAGCCACGTCAAGCCTTTTGCCCAAGTTTTCGCATTGTTCAAACTCTTGACAAGATCATCATACCCTTGGCTGTTCTTCATAAATGCTGTAACTTCACTGTCGAAAAACTCTCGTATTCTTTTTTTCCAAGCCTTGGCGCTATCAATGATGTCATCTACGTCATCTGCACTGCCGCTGACCACGCCCTCAGTTACCGCTTTGTTATAATTTGTGAGTCCACTGAAGGTGTTTAGGAACTTTCCTTTGTGTTTCACTAACTGCTCAATCAGTTCAGATGCAACGGGGGACACTGTTGCTTGCGTTGTGTCGAAGACTGCTAGGGTTGCAATGGCGATATTGAGTGTTTCCATTGCCTTTTCTTTCTCTCCTTGCTCCATTTGGGAAATCGAGGCAATCACACCAGATCTCCACCAGATGCCAGTACCACCCACATACAGTGATGTCACCGATGAACCGGTTTTCAACATTCGAGTAGGGTCAGCTCGTTTCAGGAAGTTATTCTGGATCCTTTTAAAACCACTCATGCTGAACCGTCCATCGACTTCCAGCAAGCAGAAGAGGGAAACGGCGAAGCAGAGAACCAAAGAGCGCAGCATTGCCGCGGATATATCTGAAAAATGATTTAAAAAAAACGTTAAAACGGAAGAGAAATTGAGAAATTCCTAGACTTTCACTCAACAAGACAAGGACTCCAATGACTTGATTTTGGGACACGTTGCTTTGATTAAATTCAAATGTATCCCAAGCGTTATAAGTCGGCTAATGTAGTCCGGTAGGGATACATTTATTTAGCTGGTTTCACGTGATCAAAGCATGGCAGCAAATGACGTAACAAGAGGTGGGAAAATACTTTCTGTTTTCGGAGCTTCAAATAGAACGGCAGTGAAACGATAAACTTTAACGCAGGAGCATTTTCAGAAGTAAACGTTAGGATACATTTTTATAATTTCATGCAAACTTGTCTTGTTCTTTATCTTAGTATGAAAATTTAAAGTCTAGAGAATACATTTTTTATGTTCTTTGAGTTGTTTATTTGGCAGTCTCAACAGCTATACTTGTGTTCTTAGTTGTGCGACATTGTTTTGATTTTCTGTTTGTTATTTGTGACTTTTGATGTGAAAGTCTTGAAATATAACCAGATACTTAATGTCAGGATGCTCAGGAAACCAGTTAGTTTTTTTCCTCGAGTCCTTTGCGCGTAACTCGGAAAACACAGCTTGCTGTTTCCCTCAGAACCTAACATTCAGTGTATATTGTAACATTAAAGACATCATTTTCCTTTCACCTTAAAAAAAAGAAAAAAAAAGATTGAAAGTCCTGATGCATTGGGTGCTAGCGTTTCAGTAGAGAAAATTTGGAAATTAGGGAGGTGTGTGGGTCTGGTCCTAATAACTGTCTCGAACTGTGCTAAACCCTTGCAGGCATCACGATAACCTGAAAACAGGAATGGACCAAGTTCAATTGTAACTATAATTGTAATTTGTTTACCCACGGGGCACTTGGTAGTTCTTATGAACTCGTTTAAACATGTCCTTGCTTTCCAGATCGAATTGGAATTTGGAATGTTGGTTTTTAAGGAGATGGGAAAAGAGGAGTACCCAGAGCAAAACCTCTCGTCGCAAGGAAGAGAACTAACAACAAACTACTTTTTTTTTTTTTTTTAGATTCTGTGGGATATTTAGAGTGGAGTAAAATATACACCTTCTGCGATAAATTAATGAAGTGAGAGTGTACAGCAAAGACATGTTAGAAAGAAATTCATTAAAGCCAGTTGTGGGCCATTTCAATCTTGCAGATCATTCTAGTCAAAACACAACAATCTGCGGCTCCTCTCATCACCGTGATAACTTCAGAAAGCCGCAAAAAAGTAAAACATCAAATGTCAAATTCTTTACCTAAGCACTATAAATACGCACATATTGAATAAAGGCTTTTCATTTATGAGTTATCATTGGTTTTCATATAACTATAACCTACAATGGGCACTAATGGACGCGGTTTCTTCGCCTACAATGTGTTTTTTGCTGTGCTTGGCTAGTTGAACCATGAAACCCCATCTTTTGGAGCAGGTTGATTTTGAGAACTCATCAGGGAATCTACAGCTTGTCGCTTTTGGATGAATCGTCACACCTGTTCTTTTTATCCAAGCGTTTTGTTTTTTCATTCTTTTAACTTAGAAATCCATGATCATAGTCGCATTAGAATATCTTCATCTGGTTTTATTTGTTTTTACTTAGTGTGTGAGGGATCACTGTAAGTGTTTTTTGTTATCCTTCTATTACATACTTTCCAATACGAATGTCTTCAAGAGAGATCTTCATCTTTTTCTAATTTCTTTTGTTCCAGGGGCAGTTTATCACGCAGCTTGGAAAAACTCGACAATTACCACCAAGGCGATTGAAATGTCAACTAATGAACGCTTTAAAACAGTGAAGGAACAACTATTGATGTGGAAAATCGAAGAACATTAAAAGGGGGTGCCACAAGTGATACTTTTTTAACCACAAAAAAATTACTGATAATACTTGGGAGACATACATTATACATTATATGTATTTCTTTGCTAAGCGGTTGTTTGTTTATTATCTATGGGCAATATATACGGCGCTTAACGTACGTTTTACAGAAA
>CALNXK010000029.1:2535000-2547500 GCA_942486035.1 Porites lobata
CCTTGAAAAGTCCTTGAAAATTGAAAAATTGTGGGATATCCTTGACAACTCTTGACTAGTCCTTGAATTTTGCACAGAAGTCCTTGAATATTTTTGAAAGCTCCCTGAATAAAAATAACCTTCGTCAAAAATAAAATGTTTTGCGCATAGGATGATTGAAAGCACAGCAATACACAAATTGTTTTGGTGATCATCAAGATTTCGGTGTTCCCGGCATAGTTCATTTTCTGTTATTTGAAGTACCCTGGGAACCATGCCTTAATGAAGGAAGGTATTACAATAAGCGAAGCCCCTTCCACCTACGCATTTTAAAGGTCTTTACTTCATGTTATTGGGGAAAAGAAGTTCTTGAAAAATGTCTAATTTATTGCGGGATGTCTAGTTAACAAAATATTAAAAACCCGCCAAAGTTTGTTAGGTGGAACGTATAAAAAAGTGGTTCTTAAGATTTTCAACTTTTAGGTTAGAAACAAGACCGTCATAGAACATCGTTAATGTATTTTGAGCATTAAAAAACACTGATTCGTCTTGACGGTTTGCACAGGCAATACAGCCATGCGCTTGTTTTCTGACCTTGAATTAAGTAAAAGGGCTGAAACAGACTGCATTTCGGCTACTGAGCACAAAATTCAACTATTGTTATTATAGACAAACAAAGGCACCAACCCGAGGCTTTGGTGGACAAAATACAGTGCTTTGTACGAAATTGTCCATCCGAGCCTCGTCCTGATTTCTTTATGAGCGCTTACCATTTGCACGGGTATTTAGGTGAAAAATTTCCGTCAAATGTTAGTGGTATTTTTTTTGGCACCGAAAACAGGAACGGGATTGAGTTGTACCATTTACAAAATACCGGTAAAGTTTTCGCTTTCTCTGGACATGAAGTCTGGCACTAGTAATTTAAACAAATGGTACAGAAAATTTCGGTCGTTTCGGTAAAAACGGGAAAAAGGTAATAGCTCCGAAGGTATTACTTTTTTCCGGAAAATTTCCACTGTATGGTTTTTTCATACAAATGGCATGCGCTTTATGTTTGCTCACCAGAGCGTAATGCGGGAAAGGTCTACTGTTATTATTTGTTTTAAGCAGTTTTAATGGCAAGTATTGTAAATAGCAAATAAAAATGTTCTCCTTCAGTCAGCAACTAAAATTTTCAGCCTATATATATTCAAAACCTATAAAATAATTCATGGGATTACGAACACATATTTTACTAATCCATGTTTTACTAGTCCAGTCCATTCCATTCCAGTCTAGTCCAGTCGTCGTTTTATCGTATGACTCCCCATAGTTATTCAGAGGGGATTCAAGTGCACATTTTGGGAGACGCATTTGTAGGTTCAGGAACAAGGAGTATAATTTTATGATAGAGGGCAGAATTAACTATCAGATATTGGCGCTAGAAAAAGGCAGAGAAGATGCAAAGACTTGAAATCACTAATTTTATTGAATTAATGGTTGTTCGCTTCGTTCATCCGCGAATCTGTCCAAAGAAAAAAAAGACGACAAATATTAGGCACATGCCCTCGAAGTTAGACAAAAGTTGCACTTTTGGCGCTTTCTTCCCTCTTAACAGAAATTCATTTTAAAACTAGAGTAAAATGACATCTCCATTGTATGCTGTGAAATCTTTCTTAGTTAAATAGTATTAAAATACCACAATCTATTAAAAAGAGGACATAATGTATCAGATGAGGACATAATGTATCATATTTGAGGGACCCAATAAGGGCTTTCAGTCCCGTTATCCCGACCCAAATTTTCGCTCAGTCCCGTAATCCTGAGGGTTATTTTCATCCCATTCATACTTTCAATCACGAATCTCACCCCCATATTTCTTTGAAATCCATAATTCCGGCCTTCAGATAAGGTCCCGCAAAACCTTTTGGAGACCCTCTTATTCGATAAGTGCTGATATTTTACATAAATTCGACTACTGCATTACACATATTCTATGATACATAACTTACTTCAACTTTGACGACTTTCGTCGTGTTTTGCCTTGTTGTGTATCCCAATTAAGCGGCAAATGTTCATCCGACTATGGAAGGAAAGGCGAGAAGAAATTTGTTTAAAAAAAGCAAGGAAAAATGGATAAACAAATAACGAAAGAATTTCCTAGATTTCACAACTGGTCTAATTCTTACACGATCTGACGTGGCTTGACGTTTCTTGGGAAGGGAGGACGTTTGAGCGAACGACCTCGGACCACCCGACAATAACAACGTTCACTTATTACACCGTCGCAAGGGTCACAGCTTGACATTGCTATTGGAAATCATGCATCGCGCGTGCAACCTACAGATTAGTTAGTTAAAAGGTCAACTGTTACACTCTAACAGTGTTCTCCCTAAAGTTCAGCCCAGCGGTCAGGGACCATTCCTGACCGGCAAGGCAAAAAATATACGCAAGAGGTGCACTTTCCTTAGGGGGAGGGAAAAGTGGAGTGAGGGATATGGCCCCACCCTTCTTTGGATAAGTTCTCTGAAACGTCGTTCTCTTATTAGACCTTTTTTCGGCTAATCCGCTGCTGTAAGCTATCGGCCTTCCGATCTGAGATTAGAAAATTAAAACAAATTTTACAATTTACTTAAAAAACACACACACAATCGGCAGCACACCTTTTCCGTTCAAATTTATAGTTTAAATCTTAAGACAACAATTTAAAACGTATGATTCCAATAGTTTTATCCTGTTTTAAATGTTCTCTCTCCATAATGCGTGACCCATATCAGAAAGAAGATCACAATTTGCGTATTTTTTAATAAAAACTTGTATAATTTTAGTTAATCTTCAAGCGGTTGGTAGGTGGTAAGAAATGTTGCTTCAAACGGTAAATTTTACCGGTTACTCCCTGAGAAGGAGAACACTGCTCTAATAGGCCTTTTCACGAGACGTTCACATGGAACAACACCACCTTGCTGGATGGCAAACGACGCACTGTCAGAGGGAATTTTAAACAAAGAGACTATATCATTCAAAAAGCTAATATCCTTTCTTTTCAAGGTCCCACTGCTTCGCTTGCCATCCAGCAAGGTGTTTTTGGTACTATGAGACCGTTTTGATCATGGAAAGGGCCCATTAGCTTTCACTACTCCCTATGAAAGTACAGGTAAAGCTTTGCCGTTAGAGGCACTAGAAAATCGTTCCACAAAAACAGAAACGTGAAAACTAGGTAGGGGAGAAATGGTACGGCTTAAAGGAGCTGTGTCACGAAACTCAGCCAAATTAGGTCATTACAAAATGCCCGTTAAATTAAGAGAAACAAAAATAACAGCTTAAAACATTAAAGGAAGGTTAAAATAACACAACAGAGACAACAGATGCCACGGGTGGGCAAAACTGAAGAAGACTGAAACGGATTGAAATTAGTGTTTTTGAAAACTGTTCAGCCTAACAGTTCTTTAAAGTTGATCTCTGCTGTTTGCAACTTCAAAAATAATGCTCAGGAGACATATTTGTTTTTCTCGAATCTCTGATTTTGTCATTTCCATGTAATTTCTTTGCTTACTTTAAGTTCCATAGCGATTGAGGGCGAGTAATTGGCAAAATTAAACAAAATGAACTGGACTGCCGTGACACAGCCCCTTTCATAAGGGGGAGGTTTTCTTACTAACCATGTTTCCCAAGGACGGCAGTCCTGATCACTTGAACAATCCCTAGCGGAATCATGGGGCTTCATGTCCTGCAAATATATAATACTTGGAGGTATAGTACAGAAAGCAAAGTTAGATAAAGTTTCTAGTCATTACAATTCGAATTAAAGGTTGGGAGTTGGAGTTAAAAACATATTCATCTTATGCAACCGAGAACAGGGGGCCCCTGATTCCTCCTAGTTGTCGTCAGCTACTAGTATTATCAGGTCACATAGCAATACGGGTAAAACATGGATTAGGAACTCTATATCTCTTACCTATATATAAACGAGTTATGCAATGCTTTCGTGAAGCATACCAGCGTAAAATCTCACGAGCGACTTGATTTTTCTCAGTAAAAAAATGGCTCGTGTGTCATGTAGCATTCTTTCTCGTGTTTACTTGAAATGTGGAATTTCTGCAAACATTTGCTTTCAAATTTATTTGTCATAAATAAACTTCGTTTTTGGGCCAGATTTTTCATGTCAGGAAACGCTGAGTTCACCAAACGGCCTCTTCTAGGCGAATAAACGGGACTTGTAAACAATCCATCGACCACAAAACTCAACAACAGTAAATGGAAAAACGCCGTTTTGAATCCTTCGAAGTCTTTTCTTGCCAGGAAAAAAGTCAACCCTAGGATTTTGTCGACTTTTAAAAGATCTTTCTCTAAGAAAATGGGAAAAAACCGAGCTCACACATTATCCACTCGCTGGGAGGTAAATATTGTTGAATAGTCCGAGATAGCGAACCAATCAGATTGCGTAAATCACCAAGATCACTGAGTGTGTATATACTAATGTAAATTATTATTCGTTTAAATAGTTCACCGATTGGCTCAAATCCTCCAGATAATTTCTCATAACCAACAGGCTTTGACCAAATTTGGAAGATGCGAGCAAGTATATTGACTTAGAAACGAGGTTGATCGATGCTATATTGATTTGGAAAGGAGGCAATAGATCATACTTCGTTTCCAGCCGGGGCATTGTGTAGAGCTTAAGAGCGCGAAAATTGCGGACAGCAGATTTAAATCGTTGAACGACGAAGAAATTGCCTCTTGACTCGATGATAAAGGTAGCAAGGCTTGTTTTTTTGGAAATGTGGATCAATCTCGGTCTTCAAAACACTGGTTAACTGGTTTGTTTTCGTTGCCCAATAAATTCCTTAATTTCTTTGTTCGTTGAAGTCTGTTTGATTTCGTTTTGGATTACTTTTTTAAAGTGGACTTCCTAGAAATTCTGGCAATTTTTGTAGAATGAAAAATCTTGGCTGTCGATCTCTGCCTTGGTTTCCGCTGGAAATTTATAAGGCCGCGCTGTCACTTTTTGGTGAAACACTACCCGTTGCATACTGCAAAATATGCAACGGGTTTCTTGATTTCTGATTGGCTGTCTTCTTCATGACATGGGATAGATATATACACCTAATTGCAATTACATTCTGGTTGTCTTGGAAAAAATGTTAAAGGAAATTACACTTCATTGTGAGCGCGGGTGGGGGAACGAGCACGGAGAACGCGAAAATGAAAAATGGCAACAAAAGAGAGAATTGGAAATGAAATTATTGCTAGGGTTCATTTTCATTTTCGCGGTCACCAAGGTTGTTGCCCGCTCCCCGCTAACATCCCAGGTGTACATGAATATAGATTTTAAACGGGGAGAATACAACATTTTCCTACGTATTTGTTACCTCAGCCGGATTTCCTTTCTCGCGGACTGTTTCATCCTGCACATATACATGACATGAGATAAAAAAAAAAATCATAAAAATGCATTGGTCAGATGAGTGAACGGTTACAAACCAAAATTCTTTCTTCATAGGCAGGTGTGATTATTTCGCAATCCAATCCCCTTGGGGAACAACAAGAATGCTGTTAAAAGGTCTGCGGCCCCATCCACACAAGACAGAACATTTTTCAAACCGAATATTTGTTTACCCGGATTCGTGTGGACAGAGCCTTAAACTAATCTGAAAAGCGTTTTCAAAAAGATGCGGTTTCGGTGAGAGGATTAACTGGTTGTGCGCTGACGGACGAGCCGATTCGTGTACAAATATGCGGCTTCAAAAAATATCCCGATTCGTCTCGGCGGGCCCTGAATGAAACACACAATTGTTCTTATCACAAGTGGCTGATAAAACGAGGAGATGCAAAATGGAAACAAAACAGCAGTGAACAAAAAATTGCTAAGAAGTTCAGAAATAGTGTCAAGGGTCTATAATGTTCTGTTGGGATTATCTTTTTGCCACTTGCCTTGAATGTGGTTTATCCACGTGCTAGCGAAAAACGATGTTTCTTGTATAAAAAATTCTGTTTTGGCAGTATCAGAGGAATTCGATCTCCTTTTACTTTAGCCATCCTTTACTTTACTTCGCATTTATTCCAGCAAAACTAACAGTCTGCCATGTACATAGCGATTAACTAAGCATTACCTTGGCGTGTTTTCCGTTAACGCAAACAGTTAATTGCAAGAGGCAAAGAAACAAGAAAATCACAGCTATGCCACGTTCCATTGTTATCAGCAACGACTACATGAGAAAATATCAACAATTTTCAAACGATTAGTCACTAAATAGAGTGTTACTACATATATCGTCTTGGATACAGTTTACAATTTACAATTTACGATACTGACTGATACTTGTTTGCCCGCACAGGTTTTACTAATTCACTCGGTTTCGTCCAAGATACTGAAGATAACGGAGACGACATTTCAAAAGGTTTGGAGCTAGATATTTCCACCAGACGAAAGGAAGCAAGGAACTCTAGACCTTCCGAACAACCAGAACTGGCATGGCAAGGTAAAACCAAAGTGGAAGATATGACGCTCATGAAAAACAGCGATTTGTTACGGTTAATAGGCGTCACTAGCTGTATGTTAAATAATCCCGGTATTTCGGATAGTTCAGAACTCTGTTATCATTATTTGAAAAGTCGAGAGGCTTGAAAGAAAACGCCCTCCACTAAAATCGACATACCTTGGATGGGTTTTCACGTCTGGTCAGTTTGAAATAAGGAGCAGTTAAAGGATTGTCACCGTAATAAAACACAATAGCCTTATGAGAGACTGCCCTTCTTAAATGTTCTGCCTTCAAGTTATTAATATTTCACAAGAAATTTTTCAAGAACAGTGCAAAACCAACTCATTGTCTTTGACCATTCCCTGTTCCTGGTAATGTAAGCGTAAGACGTCTTGCTTCAGTTGTTCGAACGTTACCATCAGATATTTGGAATAACGGACCAACAACTATTATTTCGACTCATTTTGTTTTTCATTTGAAAAGCTTTCAACAATTAGTCAAATGTACTATTAACTTTCGAGCCTGATGGGCCAAATATTTTTAAATGAAAATATTTTCAACCTTATTTCCCTCGCATTAACATCGTTTAAAAGACAGCTCCACTTCACTGCTGAGAATACAAATATGATCTTGACATTGTCCATTAACCCAGACACCAAATCAATAATTTATACGTGTCTAAAGAACAAATGAAAAGAAAAATTGGATAACGAGAAATTTGTTTGTCGCTAATCTCCTTGCTGTTACTGATGTTGTGAAATAAGGAAGGTTTGCTTTCAGTGTGTTAACATGATGCGTCCATGATTTACATTATTTCAAGAAACCGTAAAAGAAAACGCTGCTGTAAACAAATTTAAAAACAATGTCAGGGGAGTGACCGTTTTAACTCAATTGGAGCCATGAATTTGCCAGCAAAAGAAGTTTAGTCTTGGCCAGAATACTGGCATCTGAAACATAAATACGAACTGTCAAATCAAAGGACATGATATTCATTACAAAACCTTGCTATTAATAAATAATCCAGTATGAATCGGTAAAAACAATTCGCCACCAGTCTACTCTTGATTACTGGTACTTAGGTCGACATGGGACGGTGAAATTTACCTTTTTCAACTTCTTCTTTATAAAATTCGGAATTTTCGTAACGCGGCTAAAGGCGAGTTGTACCATAGAATGCATTTTGAGAACCTTTTTTAAAGAAATGACCGAACTGGTAAAGTTTTGGGGCTTTATCGAACGAACAATGTTGATGAAAATTTCATGAATCATTTGTCTGATTTGGTTAAGAAACTGTTTTTCTTAAGTCTTAGGTTTTAATTCAAATAAAATATCTACTTGAAGTCAACTCTAAACCTGCCAGAAATGCACTATTACGCTTAAAAAAGCTTCAAACAACAAGAGCAAAATGAAGCGATGTTATTCAAAGCATCTCTAATAAAAAAAATACAACCAGCGAAGGAAAGGGAATTCCCTCGAATGATTTGTGTAACTGACGTTGAATTGGTTCCTAAATAGAAGAAAAAGGCAGGCTTCGACTTCGAGAAACAGTTTATTACTAGTAATTATTCTGGAATTTGGCGGCTACGTAAGATGGATCTCTGGTAGAATCGCGATGCAGGGATATGAAATAAGGAGCGTGAACGACGACTGACGGAAGCGAAAATCGCACCATTAAATTCGCCCTTCCAACCTTCTCGGGATTATTCGAACTCCCTTAAAAAAGGTGGATGAATTATCATAGGGAGCGATTCCAAGCATCCTCCGCTTCTCTGAGACTGGATAGAAACCGAGGAAAGAAAGCAAAAGAACCAGAGCAATCCAAACCGTTTGAGTTCGCCCTCGTCTACGAAGAGCCGGAATAAAAAGAGTTCGTGATCAATAATTGTTATATTTTGCTGAGAGGGTTTTTGCATTTCGTTTCTACAGACAGTAAGGAAGCAGTGCGCCGAAAAATTGGCGATACAGTTAGACTGACAGGGTTCGTACCCTTTTTTGAACAAAAAAACCTTTTTTAAGGTGGCTCGAACCTATTTATATGCGTGCTGGTTATGTTTTTGATTTGCGTTTTTCAGAATAAAACGTTCAACCGGTTTCTATGATTTTTGGCGTACCAAATAAATAATGATGGAACTTTAAGAAAACGTTATTTGTTTTCTTGTAGATATAAAAATCTTTGCGGTGAGATATCGGCATCTATTTAAAACCGCATTTTTACGAAGAATGTAAACAACTTCGAAATCCTGCGAGAGATTTTTCCCTAACTTCAGCAAATAAGCCTCAGAGCTCTCTAGTTTTACATCTGCAAGTTTGAAGGCAATCGTGACCGTAGAACTCTCTGCACAAAATGCTGGTCAAATTTAACCTTAAAATGCCACGCTAACACATTTGTTTAAGTACGAATAGAGGTAGAGTACCTACAAACTATGTTCTATCTGAAAGGATATTCCTACCTAAAGCTTTATTGCAAGAAACAGAGTAATCAGAAACCTACGGCGAACATAGTTAGCACTACAAAGAGAACAACTTTATGCTGAGTGAGCGGTAATATTAAAGAACTTCTATTCATGAAACTTACGTTGTAGTTGTCCCTCTCTTTTGGAAACAAATCTTAAAAAAGCAAAATATAGCGTATACGAAGAACTGTCAAGAGTTTTTAGCGTCGCAGGTTCCCGTTTTGAAGAGAAATAAGGCCACTAACTCCAGTACTTCTAACCTTCCTCTGTCTGGAGATGAGTAGCCATTGGTCGGTGAACTTCGGTGTCATTTGCCGATAATCTGGTACTTGGTAACCTGGCCAATAAAAACGTCACATTTATTTATTCAGTCACAATTTGTGAACAAAAAACAATATACATGTTTAGCTATCAATCAATTTATACATTAATTAATAATTTACTTGTTATCTCTCTATATATTCATCTGTTAATGTAATTTTTTCTCAAACAGAAAAAGATAACAAAACGAAAAGAAAAAACAGACAAGAAGATCGGAACCAGAATTCCACTTGCGCGGCGGACCGGAGAGGCCTGGACTGAGAGCGGGTAAATACCCTCCATTTACTTTCTTATCTTTTGAGTCTCTGCAGTCGTGTGTTTTAGTCTTGTCTATTCTCTATTATGTATGCATACAAGGTAATCCTGCACACATTCGAAAACGAGCTGGTGAGTGTGTGAAATGTTTTTTAAAAGCTTTTAGAACAAGCAGGAGCCGCTCCTGGAACAAGACTAAGTCGCACACAGAAACTGTTAAATTTCGTTCAGAAGAGTTAAGTATTTACGTCGGGAATTCGCAGCAAGGTCATCTTAGAATAACAATAATAACAATAATACACAGAGGAGTATCAGTGGAAATGAGCTTGAGCACTTCATTCACTTTGTTTCTGATTATACTATATTACAGGATGTGTTTCCGGACAACGCGGCAAAAAGGAAGATTAGGTAAATGCTGACTAAAATTAAAATAATTATATTACCAGTAATTAGCAACGTAAATACAGGTACCTATATACTGGTAACTGCCACGGTGAAGGCTTCTAACTGAGTTTCTGTTACATCATCAATGAAAGAGATAAAACCTTAAGTTCACCAAAATATATGTGTTGTAGATAATTTTTTGTCTCAGTTAATTTTTGTTTTCTAACTAGTTAATTTTTTCCAACTAGTTAGTTTTTTTCTAACTGGTTTATTTTTTCTATCAACTGTCTAAAAAGGGATTTTCTTTTATGGGGTGTGGTTAAAAAATAGGGGCGTGGTTTTTTAGGGGGTATAAAAACAAATGAAATAAACATTGAAACAATTGGGAGATGTCTTTTGATTACTTTCTCCATTCCCCACTGAGTCCCATTACTCCACTCACTACACCTCTATTTTTTCTTTTTTCTTTTACTACAACATTTGTACCTACCAAGCCTTGAACTCTCACCTTCTAGACTGCACTCGCTGAATCTCAAGGACTATGTGATCTCCACTATACCACAGAGGCTGTTGTTCCAAATCACTGAAAATTTCTATTAATTATTTCTTATTCGACCCAGTGCCACCCCAAGCCACATTTAATTTATGAAAACATTCGAGCATGCGCGTTGGCTAGAAAACAAGACTTGACACGATGAAGGTTTTTCGAACTCGCTAACATTCGCTTCGAAATGGAAGATTGTGTTGATGAAAAAACTTTCTACGAAAAGTTAGAATCCTTAAAGCCCGGAGAAAGCAAAGTTACAGTTTATATCGACGACTCGTTTTATGAAAATGCGAAGAATTATCTGCAAACTCTTTCGAAATTTCAACAAGGCAAAGAACATGAATCACATGCCGAACTTTCCAAGCGTGATATCAGCACTATAAAACGGAAAGGATGGACTCTAAAGGGCGAAGAAATTGTTACCACAAATAACAAGGTCGTTGTACCGAAAAGTAAGCTGCACAAAGTTCTCTGTGAATGTCACTCTTCGACTGCGCACCGCGGAAGAGACAAAACCAATACTTACGTAAAAGGTATTTATTCTGAAATACCACAACAAGTTGTATCTTTGTTTACACGTTTGTGTAAACTGCATGCCCAACAGAAGAGCATTACCGACCACAAGAAGCGACCGATAACAAACCCAATCAGTGCTGAAACGTCAAATGTTCGTGTACTAATAGCCATCAGTGGGTTCTACACGTAACTGACCACCACACCAAGTATTCTTGGTTATATGCTTTGCACAATAAAACGGCAGATGAAGTGTTACCAAAATTAGAAGAGTTATTTTGGCTTTTTGGATTTCCGCAAACCCTGCACAGTGATAATGGTAAAGAGTTTAAAAACAAACTAATGCATGAATTCTGCCAAAACCATGGGATTAAACAAGCACATGGTGCAGCGAGAAAACCACAAACACAAGGCCTTGTGGAGAGAAATAACAGGACTATTAAAGAGAACTTAACAAACATACTTAAAGAGAACCAAGCTGATGTCACAACATGGTGTTCAAGACTGGGAGAAGCAGCTTACAAGAAGAACATTACCATCCACAGAGCTGTCAAGGAAATACCATATCGACTTGTTTTTGGAATTGATCCCAAAAAAGAAAAGAAGTTGAATCCCACCACGAAGAACAAGAAGAAGATCAGCTGTCAGAGATGGCAATACAAATGCGCCAGTAAAACGAAAAACCCCACCCACTACTGAATGTGAAAGCAGGAAAAGAACAAGAATCGAAGTCAATTCACGCCAAATTGAGTACAATGAAAAAATGAAGAAGTCCAGGCAAAAGCCTCAAACCCTTAATATTGGAGATTTTGTTAGCATCAAAATTGACCTAGTAGATAAAACACCATTTCATCCGAATGTGCTTATGGGAGAAATCATTGCATTTGAAAATGAATATGCTAAAGTTGCTTGCAAATTTGGAATTATTACCACCCTCATTTCCCCAGCTAGATTAGTTAAATGCCAAGCAACAAATATCAAAATAAGCAAGGATAAGGAAATCACATTCACAAAAATGCAAAATGGCAATAGAGCAGTAGAACAATAAACTTTATTTCACAGTTGTGTGTATTTATGTATTTAATGATTGATGCACATCAACATTGAATGTACGCTGTAGACAGCTCAATTAGAACGGAAATGACATCATGTCAGTGTTGTAATTAACACCATGTATAGTAGTATAATGCAGTAAAGCCAATGTGACTTCTTAAGTTTCTCTGTGATTACAAATATTAAAGGACATTCAACATGTTGTTAAATAGATTGTTATTCATCGTGGTAAATGTGATGATAATGTGAATTAATCCATGGAGATACTCATTACAAACTCAATTTTTATGAAGGAGCTAACCCTAACCTTACCCAAAACTTATAGTTAACCCTAACCCTACTCAAACAAACAAAAAAAACCCTTGAACATTTACTTAAAAAAGGAAATAACAGGTTTTATAAAAATAATTTGTTGCAAAGTCAAAAATCAACCAGCCAAAAAAAATGTAACTAGTTAAATTATTTTTTACCTAGTTAGAAAAAAATAAACTAGCTAGAAAAAAACTAACTAGTTGGAAAAAAATTAACTAGTTAGAA
>CALNXK010000029.1:2552500-2565000 GCA_942486035.1 Porites lobata
TAATTCTCTCAATCAGCTTCTTAAAGTAATTGTGCTTAGCCTCAAATCGCATGGCCCAATTCCTCACAAGCGGTCCTCTTCTGCCAAAAAATTAAGACATTCACATTCTCAGTTTTTATTGTCGCAGTAGACCACACAATAATGAAAGTGACATCCTATTTAGTAAGTAAGAAATGTATCTGAATCACAAGAACTCCTAACCAAGATTTCCTAGCCCTAATTTTTCATGAATTAGGGCTAGGAGACAAAGGAAATTGAGAATCAACCTAGGCCAAAAAAGTTAACATGAAATCACATTTGACCTGTAACATATACAAAAAATCCATATAAGAAAAATCCCATGGGTTTCTCCATCATCACGGTTTTTTCTCTATCTATAGTTGAAAAATGTTTCACTCCTTTTATTTACCTTACAATCTGCCTTGGATAGTGAACCATATAGTGTTGCTTCGGGATCATTCGCCTATCATAAAGTTCACTGAATCCAGTAAGGTACTCCTCAGTTAGAACCGCAAGATATGCTGCCAGCTGATTGCTTGTCTTGGGAGCAAAAATGATCTCCTCTATTTGAAGAAGGCGGAGAAAGTTTTCCCAATGCTCATCACCAACTGGAACAAGGTCACCAATAGGAATAGGTAGCATTCGTGAAAGGCACCACATCTGTGAAGCTAACAGTATTAAAACATGCAAACAGAGAGGTATTAATATCGATGATGACTATGATTCCCAAAAACTTTTTTTCTTAATGTTTTTGCTGAGGGGCTAGTTGTTACTACCCATTGGAAAGGGATTTTCTGTCAGTCAGAGGGGAAAATAAAAAACTGATAGGCAAGAATAAGAAAATGTCTCAAACGTACCTGACTGACTTAAAGTGGCAGAATCAGAAGACAAGGCCTGCTGCTTTAAGGCACTTGAGTAGATATTACCAAAAGTTTGCTTATTAAAGGGGACATGGATAAATTTATACTATATAAATTTCAGAAAGAGACAGCCATCAAAACACTCTCTGGCAAGTAAAAGAAGACAGGGTTTGGCCCGCAACAAGCGAAAAAGAGAAGAAAGAAAGCTTTTGAAAAGAGGAGTAACAACATTGATCCAAGAACTCAAAAATGACAATGACTCACTAACCAAAAAGTGTAATATGGAGACAAATATAAAGGAAAAATACTTTGAGATGTGGAGAGCATCTGAAAAAGAAAAGGATAGAATTAAAACATCTCAGTCCGTTTTTCGAGGTTTTCAGCAAAGGTTAACCAAGGAGCCAGGTTCTAATAGAGAAATCTTAAAGATAGATCCTTCTATGCTGGTAGATGTTGATGGCCCATCAGTTGAACTTGGTAGAGGAAGATTTGGCACACTGGTATTGAAACAGTTTAGGTCATCTCCAGTAGCTGTCAAATATTTTGATTCCTCCAGTACACCTAAATTGGTGGAAAGGGAGGCATCATTTTTAGCACAGTGTTGCCATATTAACCTGCCATTGATATATGGGATGAACAACACCCATGCACCCTTTTTTATTGTCACACAATTTTATGGTAGTGAAAGCTTCAAGCCAGTAACATTAAGAGGTGTCATCAAAGAAGAGGCTGAGGTCTCAATAGAAAGTTCAGAGAACTGGCTTCATATTTTAACACAGCTTTGTGACTGTCTTAGCCACATTCACAGGAAGGACATTCACAATGACATTAAGAATGATAATATTGTAATTGTATGCAATTCTAAAGGCTGTTTCTCACCAATTCTAATTGATTTTGGAAAGGCATGTCCACTTACTCAGGCAAAAAAGAAAATCCTGACAGAGGAAGAAAAAGCTATGTACTACAGAGAGCACTGTCACATTGCTCCTGAGGTCATTGAAGGATCTCATTCTCAATCAATTTTGAGTGACATGTTTTCCTTTGGGGTAGTGACTGCAAGTATTCATAAGTATACAAAGTATCGCCCATTTAAAGTGCTTGCAAGAAACTGTCTGAAGCCTGTTTCAAACAGGTGCACTTCAGCTGAGCTGCTTAGTGTTATTTTAAATTTTCCTGTTGAGAAGTTCAGTTAACGTACCCAAAACAGGAGTATATAATTGTAGAACTTCATTTCCTCAATCTGTTATGGAGTACATTTTTGATAGTAATTTTGGAATTCACTGTCAGTTGAGTACAAATAACTATGAAAAAATAAATATATTTTGGCCACTATTACAGTGATTCATTGAAAATTTTGTCGAACAGGTCTTGTTTACTGGCCACTACATAATGTCTGACTGTTTTTAGTAGACATTTAGCAGCACTTTTATAGTCACGCTTTTTTTTGACATGTGCTTTACTATCATTTAAGTCTGTTGTCCAAAATAAATTTTGAAAAAAAATGTGGAGTTGACTTGTATTCTCCTATTCCTTTTTAAGGAAGCGGCCATGTGTCAGTTCAGCTCAAACAGACACTGGAACTATTGTACTTAATGCTAAACTGCCTTGGCCTGCAACGATAGATTTGCCCACTTCGTATAGACCAGAGGTGACAAAGCTGTTGCAGGACAAAGACAGAACAAAGTTGACTAGAAAGCTAAGAAAAAGCTTTGTTTCAAGAATTTATGAACATTTCTCAAGATATACCCTGTAAGTGGATAATGATACAGTGGAGTTCAGTATCCAGTACATTTATTTGATTAGCAATCTTGGGCAGTTTGAGTTAGTGTACACTTGCTATTTACCATAAATTCTACATTGTTCTCCTCCCACTTTTGATTACAGCCAAGCCAGGGCAAGCATACCCCCATAGAGTCCATTGATACAATAATTATTATTGAAAATTTATTGAATCTGCCATGCGTATCATGTTACAGGTCAAATTTGATTTCAGGTTAATTTTGATTTAACCTAGGTTGATTTTCAATTTCCTTTGTTTCTAATTCATGAGTAAATAGGTTAGGAAAAAAAGTAAAATGAGAATCAACCAAGGTTAAAAATATTTAACCTGAAATCAAATTTGACCGGTAACACATACTCAATCTGTTACGCATACACTATGAGTGTGAAATTCTTCTCAGCTTCCTTTCTGAACTGTTTCCATAATCAGAGCAAGGGTTTCCTACAAGAAAAGGCGTAATTTGCCTATTATTGATGGGCGAATTACGCCCTTTCTGCAGGAAACCCTGTAGATTACAGAAATAATAATTATTGAAGTCTTCAATTAGAAGACTAATTTTATTATTACTGTAGTCTAAAATTCACTGCTAATTATGCTTTTATGAATGTAGATTAGAATTTGAAAAGAGTTTCAGTGACCAAGAGGTTTATTTTCGGGTAATCATTTTCAGAACAAAATGTACATATTATGTGGAAGTATGTCACTGGACCTGGCTTGACTGAAAACATGATCAACTTAAAATTATTACTTTTGATTAAATTGTTTGCAACAAACCTCCTGGGATAATGTAGCTACTTTTAGCAATAAGGTAAGTAAGTTTATGTTCTGTTAAGTTTGACATTGTATCTCTTTTAGGGTGTCTGTACAATAAAGTTAAAACATCCATGATACGTTGCTCTAAACCATTCAATAAGATACTTACTACTCAACCTATAGGGTAGACCTAAATGTATATGCACAACTTCTAACAAAAATGGGTGAAAAACTGGCACGACTGCCTTCAAAGATATTGGACTTTGTAAATAATTATGAAATACAATACTGGCATAAGTGCAGCAGGTCAAAAATGAGGATAAGTGATGCACATTTAGGACAAAGAGAAGCCATTTGCTTAATTTTCTCACATGCCTTTAATTTTTTTTTCCAGATATCCTACAAAACAGCAGCTGCTGGAAATTTCCCAGCTTATAATCAAGACATTTCCTTTCCTTAAGGACAAATCTGTTGGGACTGGATATGTAAGTTTACATAAACGCATTTCCGGCATTAAAAATATCCTTCCTTGAGTACCCAGAACAGTTTGGAAGTTATTGAACCGAAATTATTGTTTAATAATTCTATTGAATTATGATACAGTGGAACTCTGATAAGACAGAAACCATTTAATGGGTATTACTGGGCAGGGGCAAAGATCATGACTTAGCACCTTATTTTGCACTTTTGAACAGCTGTTCTCTTCAATATACAGATGTAGAACAACTGAAAATTATGTAGATATTCATAGAGTGATAATTTTACTGTAAAAACCACTTAAAACCTCACTGATTACAAAAGACAATTTGACTAAATTAAAATTTGACTTTTAAACCCCACAATACATTTACAGTGTACTGTTGTTTGAGAGCAAAGTAAGAATCAGTTCAGCTTACTGTGATTCTGAAAATGGACATGCTGATCTCTCTGACTTTTCAATTCAATTCAATTTCTTTTCTCTCAATTTTCCACATGAACATCACTGTATAATATTGTTCAAGTTTTGAAAAAAAAGGGTCACCTTCCACTGGCTTCTTCTGGATACCAGCAAATGGCTTTGAGCTTGGGTAATCCCGTTGATGAAAGAATTAAACACAAATCGCTAGTTTGATTAGTAAATTACAGAGCTCAATGAACACGGTAACCTTAAGTCATCAGTGTGACCATGTCACACCAAGTACAGCGGTCGCCAGAAGGCAGGGTTCCACTGTGCTTTCTTAGCAAGTTTAGAAGTCCACTATAAACCCCCACCCTGACAATTAAAACACCTAGTCCTGAACTTCAGAAAATGGTTATAATGCAAAAATGTTTGTATTCGAATTTTAGGATTCCTGGTTTTCCCAGCTCTATGACAAATTCAGAAACGAACGGAAAGGTATAACTGATGACCCTGAAGTAATTCTCCACAAAAGATGAAAAACTAAGAGGTCAGAGGTGCAGCCTGTGGCACTGAAGTTGAGAAGGGGTGGGATCAATTGGAAGCCACCTTTTCCAGAGGGAGAAGATGAGTTATCCTTAAAGCGGCATAAAGAGTGGCTGCAGAATGAGTGCATGCGAAGAACGCCTGATCTGAAGAGAGTGGCAGAGCGCATGAGTCTTACCCTCCCAGACAGACGGAGGCTAATGAACAAGAATGTGCCCCTAACAGAAGTGAGAGCAGAATACCCTGCTTTATTTGATTTCAAACAGGTATTATGTTCTTTTTTTTAATTAAGTTTCTCTTACTGATCAGGGAATGTCACACAGAACCCGTGGCTAGGGAATTCCCTCTCCCCAGGCTACTATGAGCATTTATTCCCGACTACTTTCATAAGAGAGAGAGAGAGCAGAAGTAGATCCAAAAGAACTTCCTAGCTGGGTAACTCTCTACACACTAATTCCATAATAATTTGAAACACTCAACTGATGTTCCCTTTATTTGCTATGGAAACGGGCTGGTAGAATAATATTGATATTTGATAATACTTTTTTTTAAGCTCCTCACTGTAGCAGGACTGCTTTATCTTTTGTGATTTCAGATTGTCACTGAATTTGAGAGGATATTAGGCATAAATACAAGCATTCTGGACACGTTTCAGTCTAACTTGAGTCAAGTTGCTGACCAAATAATTGAATTAGGAAGAGCCAGAAAGGGCAGGAAAAACTGTTTGGGAATAGAGGAGTACCTCCAACTCTTGGAGGGAGAGTTTAATGATGACGATGAAACTGAAAACTTGACAGGTATGAATCTTAAAATGATTGTAATAATATTATGCTTACTAAAATACTGTAAACTCTCACATTAGTACCCCCTTGAATAGGTGGGCCTTCCTGCATGCCAAAAAACTTATTTTAGCATTACACAAAATTGATGATGCAAAAGGGAGGCTCATGGTGCTTTCATTGGCATTTACTTCATGAAGATAAAAAAAATGATATTGTGACAATAATTGTCACAATGAAATTTATTATTTTTATGCCCCAGCTGGTGACACTCCTTTGTTTCAAATGCTGACTGAATAAAATTAACGTCTTTTTTATCATTATTTTTTCTCAGAGGAAAAAGAAGAGGTTGACATGGCAGTCCTTCCATTTTTGCTTAAACAGACATCTAAAGGAGGACAGTCTCAGCAGCAGGACTTTGTTCACTTTATTGCTGTAGGTAGTATACGATTTTATGACAGATCTAATATCATGTTTATAGCGAGCATCAGATTCAAGTTGATAAATTCTAATTATATGGATGAACATTACTTAATTAACAATTAATGAATGAGGCTGAGTATCTTATTAAGAATTATGGAGATCTCGGAGGGTGCTATCTGCCTTGGCCTACGGCCTTGATGGATAACACCCTCCTCGATGTTCATTATTGTTCTTACTACTATTACTATCATCATCATCATCATTTGTGTCCAAAGGGTGCAGTTGGAATCCACGTTCTCTCATGGAACTTTTTTCTATATCAGACTCACTGTTATTAGCCCAACAGATATTTCAGGGTCATTTTTTCGCGCGGAACTGGTATCTATGTTTAGCAATAGATAGTTAAGCCTCTTTTGCACAAACATAACCCTTATCTGACTGTGGATGCACTTCCCTAATTTTCAGTTACTACTAGTTGTTATTATCATCATTATCATCATCATTACTATCATCTTTATCATCACTTTTCTCACACGCTTAATATTATTTTAGAATGTACTGACTATGCTTAAGGAGCATTTCTATTAGTGTGCTGCATTAAACACAATCCTGGGCTTTGTCAACGCTGCAAATGCTTTAGTTGTCTAATTTTGTGTCTTCCATGAACGTACTGATCCTTTTTAATTGGCTTTTCCATTATAATGGAAACTTGTGATTTATAACAGTGGCTTTCGAAGATGAAATCATAACCAACTGATTTGTTTTCTTTTTTAGGATGTGAATAGCACAACAGCAAAAAGTGTGGCTCTTCAAAGTTCTTTTCCTTTTATCATTTTTGAAGGCAGCCTTGATTCACCTGGGCAAATTAATTTAGCAGCTGACAAGCAGTTGTTATGCTCTTTTACTGGCAGCCTTGTGGAGGCAGCATGTGGATTGCTCGCCAGTTACTATGTTTTTATGTTCAATTACCCTGTTGGGTTGAAAAATTTATTTTCGTATTTACAAAAGTGCGTTCTGGACATTAATGATGCACAGAAGCTTCCAGGCTCTGTCATCAGTTTAGTGAACGAACTTGATAGCCTATCAAAGTGCAATTAACCATGTTATACTACTACGTGAGAAATTTCTGCAATTTGATTGGCTTAGAGCAGTGGTATTTCAGCTTAATTTGAAATACCTACATGTGAAAATTACAAACCTTTTGCGGGTAAGTAGTATAAACAAATAATAGCATGATTTGTGCGTGATATTTGGCATAAATACCACTCGTGATACCTCAAAATTGTCCCAAATTCCACTCGCCTAACGGCTCGTGAAATTACGTGTAACAATTTTGAAATATCACTCGAGCTATTTATGCCGAATATCAGTACAAATCATGCCATTACCTATACATATCATACAGTGAAAGCATTACAATACCTTGGGTAGGGTAGCACTTATTTCAAGTCAACCGATAAAATTAATAACTTGATTTTTCTACATTGTAATACAGCAGACAGGCCAGTAGATTCAAACATGGATCTACTGCCATAGAGATTAAATGAATTTTTTCCTAGATTCTTGCGAGGTATATTGTTCAAAATATTTATGTCAACTAGCCTCAAAATCGTTTTGATATATGAGACTGTGTATTAATCCTGCTCATTAGGAGGATTAATACACAGTCTTAGTTAATTTGATTTCCGCAAAAAGTAACTTAACTTGCCCGTCAGGTGAGTTAATTCACCTGCCCAATAGCAAAGTCTACTAGCCCCGGCTATTGGACACTACTTGCTTTGCATGTTGCTGAAATATCTATTAACATTTTAAACAATGTGAAAGGTTCATAATTAGACATCTTTATTTTGGCACATAAGTTCTATAAATCGAGTTACATATGACTTGGTTGGTATATATCAGAGGTGTAGGGGTTGTTGCTTCTTTAAGTACTTAAGTGAACCCGTTTCCAGGACTATATTTTATATGTGCATTATTACAAAATCTTAATTATTATTACTGTTTTGAATCAAAACCTATGATTTTGCATTTAATCAGATTTAAGGAACATATTTTTTTAGTAATAATAAAATATTTATTATACAGGTGGATACGGATTTGTGTAGTTGTTACTTCTCCACTATATTATAAATAGCAGTTCTATGCATTAAAATGAGAACTGGGATATGATTCTTGTGTGTTTTTTTACATTATATGTTGCGTGTATTTTACTCACGCATTGAGTAAACTGTCCGTTTACTCAAAATAATGCGTTACTGTGGATTCACTTTGCTTGAGCCAAGTTAATCATTATATTGAGTTGGGTTTACTCACAGATGAGTAATGTGTACTTAGAGCATTGAGTGGAATTTACTCTTGTTTGGGTTATTGCACTCAAACGTGAGTAATTTTTACTCCCGTTATTGAGTATGGTTTACTCATGACTGACACTTCATTTTACTCAATATGTGTAGTCATTGTGGATTCAACGTTCTACTCAATATTTTTCGTTGAGCCTACTCGACTTTTTTTGCAGAGTGTGTTTTATAGTTGGGAGGTACAACAAGTGTATATTCTTTACTGTGGGTAAATCCATTCTCAGATTAAATCATGTTTCCTTGGTTTCCTATGAGAAACGTGTAAGGTTAGAATTAAGACAGGAATTCTGAATCACATTGAATACTGGTTTAACCAGAGCTCTGATTTTACTTTTACTGTATATAACTTCACCACCCCTTTGATTAAAAGGAAACATGCAGTATAATGATATTTTGTATTGCTGGTAAAAGATGGGTAGATTGTGGTATCAATATTATTTACATGTATGAACTGGAAGTACATGTATAATTACACAATTCTTTGTTTTTTTCTTTTGGCAGGAAGGAACAAGTGCTAAAAATATAGCTCAGCGCAAGGAGAAGGCCTTCCCTTTCCTTATCTTCACTGGGACATTGGATTTGCCGGGAAAAATTTACATTGCTGCTGACCAGCAGATTTTATGCTGCTTTGAGGCATCTATGTTTGAAGCAGCACTTACCTTTTTAGCAACATATTATGTGTTTATGTTCAATTATCCTCCTGGTTTAACCAATTTTTATTTGTTTCTACAATAATGTATATTACACATTCAGGATGACAAAAAGTTGCCATCCTCCCTGATTTCATTTGTGACTTCTGTTCATGAATTGCAGAGGAATGTGTAATGAACATTCTTTGTAAATAACAAGGCTGTCACTAACATTGCTTGGTACATACAGTTAGTAGAGGTGAATCAAACAGCTGGGGAGTTGTTTCTGTTCTATTTCCAGGTGTCGCGCTCATAGTAACCAGGGAAAATCACTGGCCCCTACAATAAGTGACAGCCCTGAAATTAGTTTTGGCAGAGGGTTCTTTCCATTATGTAATATTTTTTCAGTTGAAATGTTCGTTCCATAGAAAGTATTGTCCCGCCAAAATTTTTGGTTCTATTTTCAGCAATTTTGTGTCCATCCCTGGCCACTTTGGGATTTTTCTTAGTTCCAGATGTGTCATGGCTGTGAAATCTAGAAGCAAAGAAATGTGACTTAGTTGGTCCTTTTTGCAGCCTTCAATTTCATTCAATTTTCTTTTTTGTTTTTTCATGGAAAGCACTCCAAGTCAGATAATTGTCTTGCCCTACAATGGACTATCACACTCGTGAAAAACCGTTGAGAAACCCATTAATTTCAAGTGTTTGTAAATTTTTTATTTTTGGCATTTACTTAATATCTAGAGATCAATATCCGTTTTATATTATAAAAGATCCCCAGAAAGATTTTTATGTCCAAAGCAATGTACATCTAGATTGTAAATATAATATGAATTTCGTTTTTACTCAGTACCTTATAAGTACTACAGTGTGTGCTGAAACGTGATACAGTATAGGGGACAACGAGACTTTCCCTCTGTAGACTACAAATTGAACCTCAGGCTCAAGGCATCGGTTCATCTCATGCAGTTTCAATTAAGTTTTGTTTTACTCAAAATATAGTGTAAATATAATCATTTACTTTACTCAGTCGGTTGAGTATATTCTTGTTACTCAGGATAAGAGTGAAATTAAAGTTAACTCGAAATTTCGAGTATTTTTTACCTGTATTATGAGTAAAGACCAGTTTACTCAAAATAAAGAGTCAATTTGGATGCATTTGTCTTGAGTAATTTTACCTCTACTTTTGAGTTAGTTTTACTCAGCAATTGAGTATTTTAACTCAGGCTTGTCAGTAAATTTACTCATTCTGAGTAAACCTACTCGTATTAACGAGTAATAATTACTCAATACCTCTGCTTGAGTTTACTCACTATAATGGGTCAATCTGGATGCAATGATTTACTCAGTATTTTGAGTTCAGTCTACTCGGCTTTTTTTGCTGTGTGAGGTACGTTTGCCGATGGTCAGTTACTATGGTTTTTAAGTAGCAGGTTGTCAAGCTATTTATGAGTGAAAATGCATGATTTAACTTGTGGTGTTCCACAAAAAGGAAAGCATTGAGCAAGAACAATTAACGAAGGTGGTCATTGTGTATTTCCATTCCGATTTGATTTGATTGATTGAGCACAATACCGCCCACACTAGTATGCTCTAAGGGGGTGGGCGGGGGTGATGGTCTCCTCTTATGAATATGCACTCCTCTCTCTTCTTGACCAGGTAGAATTAGGTAGCTAAATAATAATCTGGTCAACAGGGGCGAGTGTTACGGACTTGTATAGCGTTACAGCGTGACATCGGGTCACGTGAACCTTGACGTTTGCAATCATGTGACTTGTGCTGCTGTACAAGTGTGTGATTTGCCGGAAACTTGAAGGAAGGCCATATCAAGCTCCACCGTCCCCGCCCCTCCCAGAATTAAGAGTAAAGGAATGCTCACCATTTACCTATACTGGAGTTGATTTTGCGGGACCTCTTTATGTCAAAAATCATTCTGGCCCTCAGCAGAAAGTATGGATCTGCCTCTACACTTGTTGTGTTACTAGAGCTATTCATTTGGATCTCGTACCCAGCCTCACAGCCTCCGCATTCATGAGCAGTCTCAGAAGATTTTCTGCCCGTCGCTGCACTCCACTGTTGATGGTGTCTGATAATGGGAAAACCTTCAAGTCAGCAGCGCAAGAAATTACGAAACTAATGAACGACCCAGGAGTTAAACAGTACTTTGCCAATGCACGGATGAAGTGGACGTTCAACCTTGAAAAGGCCCCTTGGTGGGGTGGCATATTTGAAAGACTTGTCAGATCTGTTAAGAGATGTCTGAAGAAGACTATCGACGGTGCAACCCTTACCTATGAAGAATTGCTTACAGCAGTCGTGGAAGTGGAAATGATACTGAACTGTAGACCTCTGTCCTACGTGTCTGGTGAGGATACTAAAGAACCCCTTACCCCGTCGCATCTCTTATGTGGGCGACGCCTAATGAGCCTTCCAGACAGCAACACCAGCGACACTCCAGATTATGACATTGACGTTCAGCCACAGGATCTAAGCAGAAGAATGTAGCACCTGAGCAACGTTCTCAACCATTTTTGGAAAAGATGGAGAAACGAGTACCTGATCGAGCTGCGAAATGCCCATCGTTACTTTGATCAGAATGACACTATCCGAACTGTATCTGTTGGAGATGTAGTTGTTGTGCATGAAGAAGATCAGCCCAGAGGAAAATGGCGTGTTGGCAAGATTTTAGATCTCATCGTTGGATCTGATGGTTGTACTAGGGGAGCTTTGGTCCAAGTCCGAAGCAAGGGAGGAAAATGCACGAAACTCAAGCGCCCTGTGCAGCGGCTTTACCCTTTAGAGATCCAGTGCAAAGTTCCTGTCCAACAAACAACCGAAGTAATCTCAAGCCAGAATCCTGATCCAGTTAGCACTGAAGTGAGAACTGAGCAACCAGTGTCTACACGAAGCTGCCCAAGACGAGCAGCTGCAGTTGAGGCTGACCGAAGAAGGGAGACCTGGCTGGAGGATCTGACTTAATGAACTTTGAACTTTGCTACGAATTATCGTTGAGTTTGGTTGTCTCAATAGTATGCAAGGGTTTGTTGACCAGATAGAATTAGGTAGCCAAATAATAATCTGGTCAACAGCGGGGAGTGTTACGGACTTGTATAGCGTCACAGCGTGACATAGGGTCACGTGGAACTTGACGTTTGCAATCATGTGACTTAACCGTTTTCGTTTTTTCCATATGAAATAAATCTCTCTGTGTGGTTTATATTTATCGATGTGGAACCTTCAGATTCTTTGAATTCTTCGAAACCAGCGACTAACGCCCTGTAAAGCGTTACCTTCTCTTACACAGAAGAATTTGACAATAACTATGCGAAATGAGTGCATTATGGGGTCTAAATTTCTCACGGGAATGCCATGGCCTAAAAAAATTGACAGTTTTTAATTTAAACGAAAAAAGGATAGAGAGATTATTTGTCTGACAGATAGGATTTTTATGGCTTTCTCCCTGGCCTTTG
Organism: Porites lobata; assembly: GCA_942486035.1. Lineage (NCBI taxonomy): Eukaryota > Metazoa > Cnidaria > Anthozoa > Scleractinia > Poritidae > Porites > Porites lobata. Next base: position 2,564,975 of record CALNXK010000029.1, read on the forward strand.
GTGGCTTAATATTAGCATATCATTGG
>CALNXK010000029.1:2570000-2675000 GCA_942486035.1 Porites lobata
ATATTCAAATGAATTCCTGATCTGGGGAGAGAGAAAGGACATAAAGAGAATATTTGTCTGACAGATAGAATTTTTATGGTTTTCTCCCTGGCCTTTGGTGGCTTAATATTAGCATGTAAATGGTAGTCTCGCATGAAATCTGTTATGTAATACCAGAAGGCACGTGGCTGTCACGGGGCAGGGATATGGGAGATTTCATTTTATTGAACCCCCACTACCTTGTGTCATGTTCATGACTTGTTACATTACTTTCAAGCTGCCATTCATTCCTGCTTCCTTTGGTGAACACGTTTGTTTCAGTACACCTCCTCCTCCCCTTTCCCTGTCCGCAGTGCTTTTCTGGTAGTGGTTCAGATTTAATTTGTGTAAGGCGAGCGTTCTTTGTGCCCTCACCTTTACTGGGCTCATTACATTTTTCTTGGAACCAAATATTTTTGTAATTTATTTAATAACGTTATTGATTAAACCGGCTCTGGGCCTTCGCTCTGAGCCTTCGCTCTGAGCCATTTCACTGCACTTTGTGATTACTATCTTTTTCTGTGCCAGTAAATAAGCTCAGGTAATGCAGCCCAATATTCAAATGAATTCCTGATCTGGGGAGGGAGAAAGGACATAAATATATTTGTTTTTTTTTTGCAGGATCACCTGGAAAAGTGCAGTAAACTATCACTTCCTTGCCCAAAGAGCTGTGGGGAATCAATTCCCAGAGAAATGGTTAATACATTTTATTGTAGTTTGTGTCACTAAAGCCAGCAAAACCGGGAATCTGACCTTTGAAACACCTTTCTTTAAAACTACTATTATCCTTATATGATAAAAAAGCACTTGATCTTAGTTCGCTTATTTCACAATTTCCTTTTAGTTTCAGCATCACATTGACAACCATTGTCCTTGGATTGTTGTCGTCTGTCCTTATGCTAACATAGGGTGTATTGACAAGGTTTCTTCTTCATTAGATATAATTTTGAATTTAGCGGATTGAAAACATCATTTGATGTGCTAACCGTACTTCCAAAGCATTCTTTAGCGTTGTTTTCCTATGCAATGTAGTTTTTTGTAGAAGATTAAAAATGAGTGGAAGTAGCAATACACCGACAAATCCTGTGCCTGCTCCTCGAAGAAGGAGAAAGCCGAAAGAGCCAAGCGCTTCAGATAATTGGTAGAATGTGCGGCGGTTGTTTCAAAACACAGTTCGGCAATTTTAAGAGTGACTGGATAAGCTCTGAAAATGTTTGTTTGTTTTCTCCACTACAAAAAGGTTAACCATTACCAAAGTTGGCCAACGTTCTGAAAAACGAATTTTTCGTTGTCCTCGATGAAGGAGAATCTTCCTCCACAAGGAAGAACAAGGGTTTGAAACGGTGCTTTGATGCTTTCGCAAATTAGAGAGAAACTAAACACGCCAACGGACTATGAATTATTTATTGCGATTGAAAAGAACGAAAGCCTGTTGGTAAGACACAAAAACATTCTTTCCTCTAAAAGCGACTCCAAGGCTTCTGATTTTAGAAAAAATCCCACTTCTTGTGCGAACAAATCTAGGAAATAGGCCACTTGCACTAAGAGGTCACGTGACCAATGCTTCCTTTAAACAGTGAGTTGGAACAGGAGAGTCTCTTGGTTGGAATCTAGCTGATGCCAAAAATTGATAGAGCACATAAAAATTTTCTTATACCCGAAATTTGAGAGGAAACGCAGAGAGATATGTTGAGGCACTTTGATTTTTCAACAAAGTAGTATGATCTGTATTGGCTGCCATGTTGGATGGCATACTCTCAAAGGTATTTAGTATTGCAAAAGGGAACACAGTAGTTGTGCGGCATTTTCTGTTTTTCATGAATATTTCGCAAAAAAACTATCTGCCTTCTCAGCTGTGATCAGAACCTATACTCCCTCCAGGCCTTACTCGGCAGGCGCTTACTAAGCGATCAAACTTGTATGCGGCGAAATATTACTATACGCATTGATCCAAAAGAAAATTCAGTAAATACACTATCAGTATTACTATTCTTTTTACAGTTTCAGCGTAAAGACGTGGAATTTCATATTGAGGCAGCCACGAGAGAGCACCTTAACTTGCCTGTGCTAAGTTGGATCAGACTCTAGTTGATTGAGTTAGACGATGCAATAGGTGAGTTGGATAAAACAAGAGTTAAATTGAATGAAACACAAGTCCAGTTGCATGACACCCAAGCACTATTGGAGGAAACAAGAGTAAGTTATTTGAATTAAAAGCTCGAGAAAAAAAGGTGAATATAGATAAAGAAGGTAAAAATACGGTTTATTTGGAATATTAAAGAGTTCCGTGAAATTTTGAGGCAAGCAAAGGCAGGAGTAAAGGAAAGGGCACATCCTTGGTTTAAAACCCTCACGACACATGTGACGTCAAAACTGAGTAAGTCTGAAGATCGACGTAACGGGAAATCCATAGACTGATAGACCTCTGTGTTGATGAATGGATCAGTAGGTCTGTAAAAATTGATGCTCTCGGAAGGCTGAAGATGCTATTTCTGAGACCCTAAATTTCAAAATCCTCAGGAGGAGCATTCCTCGGACCCCATGATTGCCCCCCCAATAAATCTAACCTTGCTACGGAACTGGTGTTACAAGGTGTTACATATTGTTACACAGTGTTACAGGGTGCTACATGGTGTTGCACGGTGTTACAGGGTGTTACATAGTGTCACATGGTGTTACACGGTGTTGCAGGGTTTAACACGGTATTATATGGTGTTACACGGTGTTCCATGGGTGCTACACGGTGTTCCATGGTTTTAAAGGGTGCTACACGGTGTAGAAGGGTACTACAAGGTGGTACATGGTGTTGCATGGTGTTACACGGTGTTACGTAGTGTTTTAGGATGTTACATAGTGTTACACTGTGTTACATGGTGTTACAGGGTTTTACACGGTGTTACAGGATGTTACATGGTCTTACACGGTGTTCAGGGTGTTACGTGATGTTACAGGGTGTTAGTCTTATAGGGTTTTACACGGTGTTAGAGGGTGTTACACAATGTCACAGATAAACCTTTGGTGTCTGGCAGAACCGCTGTAGATTTTATCCGGGTTCTCTGTCACATGCCTGCTGGTTCTTGGATGTGGTGATGTCTGTTGAAGAGTCAGGACGATACTCCTCCATCGTTACTCTGGTCAAATTTGTGAAAGAAACTGCTAAAGAGGCAAATGACCCTGTAGGAGTATCGGAGTCCAGGGAAAGAGAGTTTAGCCGAAGAGGGCAAAACAAGTCAGGAAAGAGCAAAGGGACTAGTCGGTTTGGTGAACAGCAACAGCTGCAAGCCCTCGGAAATCAACAAAATCAGCGACAGCAGCGGGAAGAATCTTGTCAAGGCACCGGTCATGGTCGGATTGATGATAGAGGGAAGAAGCAATTGAGTAGATGTTTGTGTAGAAGCACCCATGGTTTGGATGTGTGCTCTCAGTTCATAGCGATGTCCCTGCGGGATCAGCTTCATTTTGTCTGGGAAAAAAGGCTTTGTTTTAGTTGTTTGGATGGGAAGCATACTGCAAGTGAGTGTAAGAGGCCATCAGCCGGTTATGTTCGAGGATGTTCTGGGAAGCGTTGTACGTTACTGCACCAGTCATTTCAGGGAGCAAAGAAGAACTCTGGTGAAAGTCGAAGTAAGCCTTATGTGGGGAGCTGGAGGGGCCAGTGGAAGGTTCTTGTTGTGCGTGCAGCCGTCCACAGTGTGAGGAAACCAAGGTGACATTGCCCATTGTTTCTATGAGGGACAAGGGTCAAGTGAAGTACCACACTACGTTAGCCTTGCTTAGATTCGGGAAGCACCAAAACCCTTTGTTCTACAGCACTACTTGAAAGACTTGGCCTGAAAGGGACAAGGGAGAAGTTATCCCTTACTACTGTTAGTGGAGATGGAAGTACAAATGCTGAAATGGTAGTGTTAGAGGTGATTGGTTCTAAGGGTGAAAATGCGAGAGCTGGTGTTGTCCTGCTCCCAATAGTGTATGCCCTGCCCACTCTACCCTCGTTTCAAGGCTGCAATGCCTCACTGTAGATGTTCGCCTTTCCCTTCACCTTTAAGACCTCCGCTTTCCTGAAGTGAAAGGATCTGATGTAACTCTTTTCATCTGCCAAGACGTTTATGGCCCCTGGGGCTGAGAGGAGGAAAGGAAGGGGAACCCTATGCCACAAGGACACTGTTAGGCTGGTCACTTAATAGCCCCATTAAGTGTGAAACTACAGATGGAGAAAGAGCCTTTTCCAAATTCATCCAAGAGGATGTTTAGAACAGACAAGAAAGCGCTTGAGATCTGGGAACAGTCTATTCAGATTGTGGATGGTCATTATCACATGCATATAAATATATGTGCGAGATTTTGCTAAAAGGTGCCCGCTAAGTTTTCGCTTGAACACAGGCATAGCCCATGTTCAAGCCAGTGTGGCTGGAGAAAAGCAGGGGGCTTGCCGTCTTGCTAGGTGTCAGCTGAGAGCCCAGGCCCAGAGCTATCCGTGGGTGGGTGGCTTTCTCGTTTTGTGTGAAAACCAGGGGTGTAGGGAGGGGAGATTTTGTCACTTTGATTAGAGTTTTATGTCAGAAAGCAGTGCAAAGTCAGAGAATTTTTCCCGTGGCCTGGACCAGCCAAATCAATGCAATGACTCATAATCATCTGTAACACTACTAGCAGAGCTTGGGGGAAGTGATTGACTAGTCATAAGCCTCATGGGTGGGGAGGGTGAGTAATGGCTCCTTGGACTTGACCGTCTAGAGACTCAGTACAGGCACCTTGTGTGAAATCCAGACAGATATATACAGTTATTATATTTTTGGGAAGTTAATCAAAACAAAAAAGAAGGCTTTACTTCTTGCTATTGGTTAATCACTTGGCCCTAGTTGTTCAAAACGTGAATATCTCTATATTAGTAAAATCCAACTAGTGGTCAATTATCAATGCTGCATTCTGATTGGTTGAGCTACTACTAGGCTATGTGTTATAGCACACTAGTAGCGAAAAGCGCCGGCTTGGAAAACCAAAATGGTGGCGGCTGAATCACGTTTTGCCAGCTAAAGTTGTTTTGTCTCGACATTTTTGACCAACTAGTTGGATTTTACTAAAACAATTATTCCTCTCTCCCTCATGGCCTCTGAGTCAATAGCCCATTCGGCCGCTATTGACTCAGAGCCCATTCGGGCTCGCAGAATAATTGTTAATTGTACATTTGCATAACTGGGGACAGCTTGATAGACATTAGTATGTGGGGCTACAGTTTTATATTGTGTATTCAGGGTTCATCACGAATGTTAAATACAACATTTATCGTCTATTAATAATATGCTCTGTATTTTGATTATATTGGTGTTCCATAGCCAAGAAAGCAAAATCTGAGGAAACTCGGCGGATCAGTGCTGAGTTGGTCGCTGAAATAACAGCACAATTAAACCCTGGCAATGCCCATGAATCTGACAGCATGGAATCTAGTGAAGAGTCAGATGATGAAACATGGGGTTGTGTGGTTGAACAAGAGAGGCCACAAGTGGGGATGAAGACAGTAAAGTCTTCTCCCCCCTCCCCCCAGGAAATGCATCAATGTGCATTGTCATGAAGAAAAGAGAAACATGACAAAGGAGATCACCCTGTTAAAGCAGGAAATTGAAGATTGTAAGTATCCTCTGTCAACGTAAAAAAATGATATTTTTGGTGGTCGTCAGATCAGCGTTGAAATGGAAAGTGAGTGTGAGTGCATATTCTTTTCTTGCTGGAATTTTACATCCACCATAGATGTCAATACTACTCGCATTCTTTGAACCATTTGTTCAAAATCTATTCTGGCACATACTGTATGCTAGTATATGACTGTGCAGGTATGCACTAGTGGCATACTTATTCAAACAAACTAATTTTTATTTTCTCTATTTAAGTGAAATCAAGTACAGCTGGCACAGCAAAACCTTCACATACAGTTCTGACCCCATCAGGCCCAATGGATGCCAATGAGGCATTCCGACGAGGGGTAAGTAAGAAGCTTCAAACATGAACCAACTCCATTCACAAGTAGTTTCATCATCACAATGTGGAAATGATTGATAGTTTCTTTTTTCTTGGGGTTGCATTAGCAGCAAGTTATTAAAAAGTATTGTGTCATTCACTGAAAATGAAGCAAAAGAACACTCTTGAAAAATACTCGAAAGTGTGATGACACATACTAACCAATTCATTAAGCATGACATGTATTCTACAATTACACTGTCCTCCTCTGACATCAGGAGTGTTGATAGGCAATCAGATTTGAGAATCTTGTTTTTGTGATGATTAGTAAAGTTATAGTGCATGTGTGCACAACAAACTTGTGTTGTGCAAGTCACATTAAAACAATAATTTTTTTGGCTACTGTAAAATTCCAAATTAAATAAAGTTGCTTCAATAAAAAAATAGTTGCTGCATACTAAATAAAGTTGCTGCAAATAAAAAAGTAGTTGCTGCAAATTAAGTGACAGGAAAGTATGCGTGTCACTGATGGAAGTGGAGGACTCGAAACAGTGGTATCCAGGGCCCACTCCAAGGCCCACTCACGAGTTGAGCGGGAAAGACGAGGGAAGGCGCCATGTTTTGTAGCTCTTGTGGTACTGAATGCCTGCTTTCGGCAAAGTTTTGTGGTCACTATGGCCCTCAGATTAACGATGTGACCCAAAATACAACGAGGAAGGTCGATAAAGGTGGTGCATCAAGTGGAACATCTGTTCCGTTAACATTTAAACAAAAGGCGTCGTGGATGATACAATTGGTGCTCTCACCACTTTGTTTGATTTTGCATTTAGGCATTTATCATTTACTTTTTGTTCATTACAATAATAGGAAATATTACTTGCAATGTGTCATTTTCAGATGAAAGAGTGGTATACAAGAACCAGGCTAACATCTCTTTGCCTGGCTTTTAGGCAAGGACAGTTTTGGATTGTAACAGGTATCTTGTAATTTTTTTTTATTTCTTTAAACATCTGCGAATATTTAACAATAATAATATTCACAGATGCTTATAAATTTTGCAGTGTTTTCCTATTAAATTGTGAAGGAAGGGTGGTACATTTAGGTTAATGTCAAGATTCCAACAAATATGCGTGTTCGGTCGCCTCATACTAATGGTTGGCCTTTCAATGAACTAAAAGCTGTAACAGTAGTGTATTATATTGATCTATAATTAATCCTACAAACTTGGTCTGTTAGATGTTCCTCGCCTGCGTGGTTTCGCGCAAGACCCTCAGGTTCAACAAGCCTGTTTAAGGCACTTTCAGGCTGGCTTTAATCCTTTTCGAGGTAATCTATGTTATATGACGTTAAATATATTTATTAAAATTGGAGTCTTCATTTTTTCCCCTGAATATGAAATTTTTTCACACATAACTTACAATTATCGTGATATGTAAATAAATGTAAACCTTCTCTTTATTTGCGATTTTCTAGTTTTGTTTATCATGATGAATAAATTTATCTTATTTTAACTCAAGCAACAACTCAGGCAAGTCAGATGCAGGACGTTCAGGATTTTCCAGAGGAATTTAGTGACTTCAGGGTAACAGATTTGAGGAAGTTGGTCATTAAAGCTGTAATGAGTGATGGTAAGGTTTACCAACCTCATTGCTGGCACTCCCTCTTTGACGGTTTAATACATGCACAGCTATAAAAGTTTAAGGCTGGTGCACCATAAACCAAGTGAATTGCAAGTCTCAAATTGACTTCATAAAGAACACGACAATGATCGCTAACGCTTAGACAATAACACAACAAACTTCAGTCAATATAACAACACAATAGTTGTGCATATATTGCCTTGGCATACCGAGCATCACGTACATTTTTTATAGACACTTTTCATTTAATGACATTAAGGTTCAAGCTCTAAGTGCACAGCCTTTAATCAACAAAAGTCATGTAGAATTACTCCAAGCCTAAGAAACAAGTTGACGTTCATTATTCCCTAAGGTTGTACTCATTAAAGGTATGCAGGAAAAGTAAATTTTCAAGTTTTGTAGGGCCTGCCACTTATGGCCCAAGAAATAATTTAATCACAGCACAGTACTAACAGTTGACAAGGATGTAGCAAGGCTTTTTTCAGTGGTACCCACCATTCTCCAAATGGCCCCTCCTCAATCAGTCTCCCCCCAAATGTCCCAAAGTTAAGGTTTCTGTAAATGCAAGCTTTTAATGTATATGAAATGTTTTAATCAAGTAATTTGTGAAATTCTTTGCTAACTTTTTGGGTTCATTAGGTGAAGTATGTCATCTTGTACCTTAAGACTGTTTACAAACGCAGATGCTTGAATCCAAAACATTTTAAAAAAGCCTGATTTGCTCAAGTCCTCAGATTCATCCAACGAATCATGATACCTCTGCTCCTTTGATCATGAGATTGTTCGGTTAAACCTTTTGCTTGTCAACATTGTTCTCGTTACCATCCCAAGTGCCATTGTTAAAGGTGCCGAGTTTTACCTTTTTGTGTACCAAGTAAGTAAACAAAAACATTAAATCAAGTAAATATCACATAAATTTTCATTGTTCTAGGTGAATTTTATTGCTTTAAAGTCTTGTGCTCATTTTCATTGTTGATAACAGGAAGAACCAAACCTAACTGGAGCAAGCCAGAGAGCAGACTTTGGTGGTGGCCTGTTGATATTGCTTTTGCAGATGTCAACAATAGCAGGTCACAGCTAAGGTGAGAGCACCTCCTCGCTATTCTTGAAGCATTTAAGAATAGGGGGAGGCTGCTAGTCATGATGATCAGGAAGAAATGATGAAGGATAACCACAATGATGATCAAGATGAACCTGAAAGTCATGAAAACCCTAAGACCCTGGACGTCCTGTGATTCAACTTCCACAGTCCACATCCTCGGAAGCACAAACTTCATCAACACCCGCACAAACATGCAATCATTGTCCACACAAGTGCAAATTTCATCCAGATCCACACCTACACAATTCGCATTAACGCCTGCACGATCCTTATTCTCACATGCACAATTAACAACACCTGCACAATTCATGTCATCAACACCTGTCCCATCAACTCCAATGAGTTCTTCATCACATCACCACTAAGTAGTGATTGCAACGGCCGCCGAAAATTAGAAAGAATTTATATGAGAAAAACAACTTCTGCCACCCAGTCACGCTTGAATGGTTTTCCATAGAAATCCTTGTAAATTTCGAAATTTTCAAGCTGTCTTAAAATATTTCCTTATTAGTATTACGGGGCTTAAATCTCCTTTTAATCCATAACGGGCACTTTGGTCCTTAAATGAGTACCACCCATTTACAATCGTCGCTACTTTCCTACTAAAAAGGACATACATAATCACATCTACAGGACTATGATGCAAAATAGGTTGTCTAAAGGTAACCAGACTAATGTGTCTGTAAAAGTTGCTGAGTGGCATAAGCAACATCTACCGGACCCTTTTTACTTTCGCCCCTATGCAGCAAGACAGGGTCGGAGATATTGCTGTGCCTGATAATTAACATCAAAGATGATGATAATTATGAAGAAGTAAAAGTGACAAGTACGACCTGCAAACAGTCTCTCCTCTTTGTACACCAAACTACCTGGCAAAGGAGACTACTTCAGAGATATGGCAACAACATCTGCCTGCTCGATGCAACTTATCACACCATCAGGTATTCGCTGCTGGTATTGTTTCTGGCTGTTAAACACCCAGTTCACAACAGCGATTTTGTTTTGCTTTCTATTCACCACCTAGCGCAACGAATGATAGTCAACAAAGCACTTAGGTCTAACAACGACTTTCAAGTATCAATGGAGCAAACTGGAGCACTTTCAAGAATCCCTTAGAATGTAACGGCCTTTGATTTTTTCTGTTGACATGTTTAAACTGCTTGTCCGAGAAACTAACTAAAATGAACAACAGTTAATTTGAACAAAACCTGATAGACAACTATCAAAGATTTGGAAAAATGCAGAGAATATCGCCGTGTACCATTTGTGCAGAAACTAGTGCCAAGAAGCCACTTTCAAAAAAAAACTCCCCCCCCCCCCCAAAAAAAAGGAGGGAAAATGTATTGCCTTGAGAGGACGCAACGTGCAACAGGTTATTCCAAGTGAGGCTGATGTTAAGAGGTAATTTTAAACACTTTTTGCACACCATACATTGATCGCACCATGGTAAAATAGAAGTGAGGTCTCGGATTTAAACAATATATGCCGCTATACCCTGTAAAGAGAAAAATTCTTAATGTGTTTATAGACAATTTTAAGTGCCAGTTTTAAAACAACAATTTCAAGAGCCTTTACATTAATAGAAATAACTCCTGATAACAATTAGCCTTAGGTATTTTTCATAAACACTTTTTAATGAATTTTAAATTGCATTTGTAAAATTTTAGTTAAAATGGCTGTTGAGAACTGTGGTCAGTCCAATGTCCACAAATGAAGATCACCTTACCTGTAATACAACAACTGGCCTAAGCATCATGAATACTGTTATTACCATTAAAAGGGAGACATTTTAACAACAATTGCAACACAGGTCATCAGGAATATTTTTCTCTCTTTTTCTTACTATAGATTTAAATATGGTTCGTTCTTAATACTACTAGTAGCCTTGTTATCTTTTACTTCCTGCTTTCGTATTGTAATATGCACCATCACTGTCAATGGATTTACATAGTATCATTAGCATTATTACACTAATTCATTATTAGGTTCAGCAATAAAGAAGGACTGGCTCCGTTTGTGAGTAAGGTGAAGACCCAGAATCCAACTGACCAGCCTTGAGACTCAGGCTGAAGACTCATAGCATGCAATCCATAGCAAACTTTGGTTAGTCCTCCTGAAGGACCAATACACAATTCAAATCAGGCCCAGCTTCTTCACAACTATTAATAGGTGACCCTTTTTAACTTTGACCACTTAACAAAGCCCAAACAAAACATTTCATAAAGAAAACCAAGAAACCAAACTGTAAGCTCACTCACGTACTCCAATCTCAGTCTCCGACAGAAAATCAAAAGAACTCCTCAACATCTTTTAAGATTGACTATCATCAACACAGGGATAATCGTTACCTTTTTTATCTTGTTACTCTCAGAGAAGTGTGCATTTCTAGTATCACCTTGCTTAGCTGATTTGTTACAGCTTCACATCCACGTTTCTTGTTAGAGATGCAAACAAGCATTCCCTTCTTTTCCTCTCATATCATACGACCACTGTAACAATGTATGTGACTACTCCCCTCCTAAATACCAGGAGCTTTTCCTTGTAACGGAAATGGTGCAAAACAGAAACACTCATACAAGAACCTATTATTATGGGTTCAGTTTCCAATCCAAAAAGCCGTAAGTCAACACCACATTGATCAGCCTACTACCAGTTCAGATCACTTCACTATTACAGGCCATTCCATCTTAGACATAGATCTCAAGCCAGAAAATCACCTTAAATTTCAGCGGTCAAAACTCTTCAACCTTGGGAGCTGAACAGACAAATAACCTTTCTGGATGTTTCTGCTGTCTGTCTTTGGCAACCAACCACTCTCTTTTTCTTCTGTATAATTTCTACTACTGTACATGCTCAACTCCATTTTCCTTAGCTTTTTTAAGCCCCTCTGAACATTAATGTCATGTAAGCAAAATATTGAGCGATAAAAAAATCCCTCCACGTATCTGATCCACCTTTCTTACAGGTCCGAATGAAAAAACACAAACTGGGAAACATTTTTTTCAAAATCTTATCCAATTATCACAAGCTGGAACAAAGTCTTAGATACCCAAGGTCTTGTACAGTAATAACTAGATGTATTGATGTAGCATTGGTCAATTAGAAATTAAAGAGATGCATCATCACTATCTTTCAAAAACTCTTAGGCATATTGCCCAATTGATTTGGCAGATTTCATCACATCTGAGCCTTTATAACTGTGCTGCAGTGACAATTGACTCAAGCAATTTTTTCCTCTTTTGCAGCTGGTCAAGTGTGAAATTTCATTTATCTGGATAGTGCCTATTGCAATGTGGGAAGTGTTCTGGTCAGAATGACCATATTCCAACGCCAATCCCTCATGAAGAAATTCAAGGTCAAAATGTCACTCCGTACCAGTCAACTTAGCCCAACCAACAGCAAAACCATCAATGTCTATTCTCCCTACACATAGTAGGTACCTTTACAGTCTGGTAAATGCTTCTTGGGACATCTCATAAGCATTTCAAAGGTCTCATGGGGATTGCGTTATCCAAAAAATGTGTACAGAAGGGCTATAGCCCAAAAAGGGTGACAGAGATTGATAGACCGAGGTGGTTAACCAAATCAAGCTCCAATCTTTAAGAAAAAGAACCTCAGGACAACCATCATCCAAGCTAAAGACAACCATAAGCAGCTTAACAAAACGTTTAAATATATACAGTACTGTAGTGTAAAGATTTTTTACATGCTTAAGCCAAAACAAGCTACAAGAAGTAAAACAATTTCAGGGCAACCATTATCCACGCAAACCGTGGTCCAGTATCTTAAGGACAACCCTACGCTGCTGAATGGAACCCAAATAAAATAAAGTATTGTACTTTATCAGTATTGCTTTAATTTCCCACACCACGAATCCATCCAGGTCAATTGTACCATTGACAATTAAAATACAATCAAGTTATGTGGTTTTTAAAAGAAACTGTTATCCAATACCTTAGGGACAACTCCAAGCGGCTAAATAAAAATCAACACAGTAGTGTTATGTGGTGATGTGCTTGCATAAAAAAACAAGCTACAAGAACAAGAAACTGTCAACAGCCATAACCCAAGCAAACCAAACCGTGGTCCTTTATCTTAAAGACAACCCCACACTCCTAAATGGAACATAAAATGGATAAATAACATTGCACTTTATTAGCATTCCTCTCATTTCCGTAAACAAGAATTCAACCAGTTGAAAATGTTCTTGTCATAATATCATACCCAATTAAAATGCAACAAATGTTCCTCATTGTACACGTGCTTGGTCAATAATTAGACAAGGCCTTTTTGAGTACTTTTTCAAGGTATCCAATATTGTACTAAATTTTGTTGTTGTTTTTTTTTCTTAATATAATTATATAAATTATTATTGTTGATGTTGCTGCATTACAAAATGTAAAATTTGATGTAAGTTTTGGGCAAAATTTTCCTCTGGGGTGGTCGGCTAGAATACTGCTTATTCTAACACTCTTGTGAATAAGTTTTTACTCAGCTGGCCTATTTCTGTTCTATTTGACCAAAAAAACGTCACAGGCATGATGTCTAGTTTGATGCTCATGGTGAGCTACACATGGTAGTCATTGATCATGATGAGTTAGGGGTTGTCTCCCTTTTATGTGTGGTCTCCAAAGTACACATTTTAGAGTACCTTACCCTATGACAGGGTTCATACAAAAAATTGCCACCATTTTTCAAGGACTTTTCAAGGACCACCTACTAGAAATATTTTTTCACAGACTGTACAAAAATGAACACCTCCAGTCTATTTTAATAAGGCTTTTAGGCTTGAACTGTTTGCTTCACCAACTTCTCTACATTTTTCAGTTCACTTGTCTTAAACTGATAGTTAATTATTGCATAAAACCTTGAGCACTTTGTGTAAATAACCTTTAAACTGTCTGAGTTATGATTCATATTCTGTCTTGGACAACCAAAGAGCATCAAAGAACACTTTCCAAGCCACTAAATTCAAAGTTGAAGAAAATACAAGGACTTTTCAAGGACTTACACAACAATTTAAGGACGTTTCAAGGAAAAATGGAATTCAAGGACTTTTCAAGACTGTGTGAGCCCTGTAAGAAAGCAAAGGGACTGGCAGCCAGTACAAACATGGAAAGATATTATTTTGGTTACATCAGTGACTGAACTCAAGCATTTGACGTCATCATTATCATAAAAGTTTCAAGCTTGTGCTTTGACCTGATAGCCAAGTCTTTTAATGATATATGCAGCAATGAATCATGGGAATTGAGAGGGCAACCTGCTTTGCAAGAAAATTCCATTAGTTAAAAAATACCTCATAGCAACAAAATGCCCCTAGATACAATGCAGTTGACCAACAACCACTCAAACCAAGGTGCCTTTTTTGCGATACATTTGAATCAGATTTTGAAATGCACAGCTACAGTATCAACATCTTTCTATTTCACTCTCAAAACTCTCAAACGAGGCTTCAACCATACCTGCCAACAAAAGATAATAATTCTAGAGGGTAGTCTTATTGTGGGAGTTTAGTATTACACATTGTTTCGAGGTAGTTATCCACATATCACCTTACTACGATCCACTCACTTGGTATTTGTATGCATTAACTGGCAAATTGTAATTAAAATAAATTAGATTTACTTGACGTAAATTTTATCACTTTTTTCTTTACAGACCCAGGTTCTATAGATCATTGAACAGATTTTGGCATTTCCTGGTGACATCCACAACAGGGGTGTGGATTCTAGTCTCTCTGTCCTTGTCTACTCAAAACCAGGCCTATCCAAAATGAGCTTAAAAAAAGTCCTGGTAACTACATTTGTAAATTTAACTGCTTTTACGGTGACTTTTCTTGGATTTTCAAAATGGCAGCAAAAAAATTAAGTTTCCCCTGGGAGAAAAAGTGCGGTGCGGTTATTTATCAGTAATTTTCACAGTATGTTTCATGCAATCAGTGGGGAAAAGGGAGAAAATTTCAAGTTCAAGATGACAGGTATGTTTCAACAGTTTACTGTTTCATTACACCCTTGAGTTTATGTTCATTTTGAGCTTCTGCACTTTTCATGTAGTGCCCCTGATTTTTGCTTAACCGATTGAGAAGTGCATCTATGGCTTAGTTCCATACCCTTTGAGCCCTTTGTATGTATGTTTTAACTGCAAAAAGAATAATGCTGGAATTTCAGAACATTATTGAAAGTTAGTTCACCTCTGTGATCAATGTAATTTAAGCGTCTGCACTTTTGGACCAGAAGCCCTAATAACAAGATTTTTAAGTCTTGGGTTTTCGCATTTTGCTTTTAAATTAATTTTCTGTTTAAAAAGCCACCGCCGTGATAAACTGACAGCTTTTTGATGGCCTGGATCTAATTTCAATCCTGACCCATGACCCATTCTGTACAATGTGGTGAAAAACATGACAAAGGCATTTGAGGGATTGAAAGAGGCTCGCTGTGGACAACTTAATCAGGGGGGCAGCAAAGAAGTTTCATGAACAACTTAAAAACAGAGCACAAGTTTGTACCATAATTTTTCAATATTAAAATATTTGATAACAATAGTGGTGGAATGTGTTTCCTATAACCTGACCCAAGAACAGTCAGATTTTTTTTTCCATAGAGCTATGGCATGCACAAACTCTTTCCGTTTTTCACATCTGGCTGCAGTGATTTCTTTTAGGATATAAAAGATAACCCTCATTTTGCATGGAATTTATTACTTTAAGAAGCAATAGACAGATACATGTACACCATATCTGGCAAACTACCTTCACGGTTGGAGGTTGAACTGAACTCGCTGAAAGTCCCGCACAAAAGCAATGGCTACATATGCAAGGCCTGTTGCAGAAAAATAAAAATAGTAAAGAAAAATTGAGGGCAATCTTGGAAAGGTTGCAGAAGTAGCTTAAGTTTGAACGTTAAAGTTAATACAGAAAGAGAGGAACATGCAGTCAAGTTGGACAGTCCAGTTGCCAGCCTTGTGAAAAAGAAAGCCACATATCTAACATAATTACCACTGCCAATTTCACCCCTCAAAGCACCAGCACACCACTGAAAGCTAGTCAGCCACCTCCTTTTCGATTGACCGACGAAAACCCAAAGAGTCGTTTTAGGGTAAAAGCATTAACGTGAATGTTCGAGGAAAAAGATCTTTTTGCAATTATTGCTTGGGCCTTACAGGTATTTCTTTTGTGCACAAAAAGGCTCATAGCTATAAACTTTGCACTCAAAAAAGTAAGCAAAGCTCACTATTAAGTCACTTAGCTACAATCTGCTGAAGCTAAGAACGATGTGCCTTTGGAACAAAGTTGAAACAATTTAAAATAGCTTGCATATCTGGAGTCTTGTCCCCAGACTTCCAGCTTTGTCTCGTTTTCGTCCAGCCAACATTTGCGTGCTTTCACTTCCATTCACTGAGTATTGCTTTTCACTACCTTCACACACAGTGAACACATTTTTGATAGGCTTCATGTTTTACTGGGGGTAGAAACTCTCAAAACATGTGATGAGACGCAAGCTCCCACCATCTGAACGCTTGCGTGGAACAGTATTTTCTTTTTGCGGGTGTCATTTAGACATTTAAGAGCCAAAGGACATGATGATGTCCATCGCCTTTTTGGCTTGGGTAACACCTGAGGAGGCTTCAACATACTACAGTAGTTTTCACAAAAAATTGGAAGATAAAAAAGACCAAGACATCAAAAGGAAAACATGGAAGCAGTACATGTATGCTCTCTATCAAGAAAGTAAAGAGACCCTGGTCAATTGAATGTGTAGTCAATCTGGTCTACTTGCCAGTGGAAAAAAACATGAGCTTGTGGAATGCTTGTCACAGAAAAACACAGAGTTTGACCTTCATTATGGAAAAATAGGATCAATTCCTAATTCTACTGCAGGAATGATGAGATTGTGTGTTTCTCAACTTAGAGCTATTTTGAGAAAGCATCAAATTTTAGACCTGGGTACAAAAGAAGAACTGATTATAAGGGTGTGGCTACTAAAGGCTGGCTATCTGGAGGGTGCCTTTTCCAGAGAACATCTCTGCATATTACACATGATAGAGGTGGTGATGACAATCAGGTCAACACAAGAGGAGCTCAGTAGTACAGTGTAAATCTTTTCGTCGCACGAGAGAATACGCTAATGGGCAGGAAAATACCATCACAACCAGGACATCATGCCTCAAAGTCATTATTTCACCTTTTCATGTTGAAAACCAACAGCGGAGTGTAGACAAGACCCTTGAGGCTTTAAAACTTTTTGTTGGTAATGTGGAAGAGAAGTTGCAACAAAAGACTGATGACCGTGAAAAGAAGGCTGTCAAACTGAGCAACAAAAAGCTTTGAGCAACTCAGGAGTCATCCAAATGCAAAAAGGTTATGAAGACGCAACCTGTGAAAAATGTGATTCAACGCCCTGGAACAAAAAAAACTGTTGGCCAAACTAAGAGAATCAGGAGAAGCATAAAGTACACAGAACTTTGCAGTTGGGCAATCAGTGGAGGATTTTTGGAATGAGAAGGATCTGAAAGGGACCAACGGGCAACCTGGCTGGTAAAATGGAGAGATTCAACACTTTCATGAGGAGAATGGTGCTATTTGTACTCTCTGTTTTAAAGATAGAGCAGTTTACAGCCTGCATGCAACTGGGGCTGTTGTGGATGGGATCATTCATTCAATTCAGGCAGTAGTGAGGAGACAGTAATTGAAAACTTTTAACAGCTACTCCATTTACTATTTACGGTTATACTACGTTTGCTAGAACTATGAAACAACACTATCTTTTAATATTGAATTGTGTAACCCCACTGCAAAACCCTTAGTGTCTCCTGATGTTTTTATTTCCACATCAAAGTTTCATCAACAGTACTCATAGAGTAACATATGAAAATTTAGTGGTTTCTTAATATTTATACAGTATTAGTATTATTCACATTCGTTGAAGTACTTTCATTCCCATTTCTTGCTCAGCCTATGAAGGCCCGGCTACCTGGCTAATAAAAATAACTTCTGCTACTGTGTTGATGTTAGCCAGGCTATTACAAAGTCACGAAACCTTGCATGTCAGCATGACTGTGTTAGTGAAGTTTGTGGTCATAAATAAAAATCAAACTGACAAAAGGTGTAGACAATAAACAGCCAAAAAGGAACCTTGTAATTTCTGTTTTATTTGCTATCCCTTGCAAAGTTTTTTTAAGTGAGTTCTCATCAGAATAAGCACAAAAACGTACATACTGTAGAACAAATTATTGACGTTTTAAACTTTGCAACCCAAATGTTTAAGCTTATACGCTAAACATAAAAATAACACAGACATAATTTGCAAACTTGATGGTGAAGAAGCTAAAGAATAATAAGCTTAACAAAGCGTTATATTTTTAATGAAGTTAAGCTTAATGTTTACACTGTTGTAATAAAATTCTACTGTGCTTTCGTAATTGAGTTCACTTTCAAAAACCACTTTGAATTTCTGTGGGTGGTAAGAACTCCCTCTTTACAATATTCTGGAAATTCCTCTGGGGAGTGGGGTCATCAAAGACCCCCTGGAATGGAGAATCCTTGGGGGGGGGGGGGTAGGGTGCAAGTGAAAGAGTCTTCTGTGGGCTGTATGGATGTCATATCTTTTTTTCTGGAGCAAATAGATTTACTGTTTTTGGTCAAAAAAGTATAAGTAGAACTATTACTTCAAAGGAATTGACTTTGAAGCAGATCTTGCGACAATCCATGGCCCATAACTTAATACTCTCGATTTTTGACCAGTGAAAGCTTTGGACCCTGAAACTTAAGGGAAATGGAGAACAAACAGTAAAATATGATAAAAATATGACAGAGAGAGGTTGAGAAATGGATGGATATTCTTTGAGAGTAAAGGAAGAATAAATAATTTTTTCATGATACATGTACAACCGCAGCAACCTTAGTGCTGGGAGGTAGAGTACCCCAGTTAATCTTACGGCACCATCTTCTCATGTTAACAGACTCTTGGTCTCCAAAGAGATCCAAAACGACAATGTATCTTTCGCTATTCATTAGGGTTTCTACAAAAAGTCATAATTTTGCTTTACAGCCATCTTTTGTCTTCTTCCTTTGGTTTTCTGTATCTTTTTTTTTTTCAAGAGAAATTTACTGGTACATGAAGTAACTTTAACCTTGCTTATGTTTCACATTGAAACAAATAAATGTTTGAAACACCCAGTGAGTGAGCTGTGTCACCTTTGTAATGTGTTACAGATACAGCTGTACATGTAGATTGCATCTTAAAATGTAATCCATCAGTAGAATTTATGTTTAGCTAATATGAATGATTCATTGGATCTAACTTAACATAGTCTATTTACTGTACTTCTTTTTGTTTGTAATTATACTTTCTGTAATTACCTTTGAAAAGCCTTGTTTAAGGAAAGATAATAAAGGATATATGTAGGATGTATGTAAGAATGTTTCATTTACCATCTAATGGTTTATTAAAAGGGCTATGTCACAACCTGCGCATGTGCAGGATTTTCCTGCTCTGTTGATTTTCTCAACTGTCCGCCATATTGGATTTTGGAAATCAGGCTGATTTTTGGCAGCAAACCTCTGTTTATAGTACAGTTCTTTCCGAGTTTTTGTTCGTATATTTGAGTATTTTCGTCTTCCAGTTTCATGGTAGCTATAGACACGAAATCATGATCTCGGACGAGGCTACAGAGTCTGTGGTGGTAAGTTTCCTTTGATGTTGATAACGTTTCTTTTAAGAATATTTCGTGCTTTTCATCCACATACTGTCTAGCAAAATAATTAATTGCTATCTCCACGGCTTATTTTTCAGGAAAATCGCATCTCATGCAAATGCAAAAGCACTTGTTCAACAAAACGAACGGCGAATGCGAAGCGAGGATGTCCTTGCAAGGGTGCTGGAAGAACATGTGGCAGTGAATGTTCATATGGATCCACGGCGAAGCATTGCCGAAACAAGGTGAGTAACATTACTTGTTTCCAGTCGTGGAAGTTGAACTACACTTACAATTAAACAAATTACACCAGGCAAATTCTTAGTGGGGGTGGTCAGCGGCACTTTATGAAAATAATGTTTTTGCAGTCCATCCACTTTCTCGCGATACCCTTGTTCTGCCAACCAATATGTATGGTATGTGGCCACAAATTCAGATATTCAGGTACTGTACTAAATCAAAATCAATGCAACACTTCAATTCACCTCGCCCACTGGTAATCTATTAACTAAGCGAGTCTGATCTCAGCTTACAAGTACAACTTAGTTGGGGACTAGCCTTCCATCAACTTTAATAAGGCTAGAAGTGACTACATAATTCAGGTGGTTTTATATTTTTACACGTTTCCATACATGTAACTTTGCTTGTCATCTAAAAGCTTTAACTTGTCCACAAGTGCCACATGGCACTCTTCAGTACCATGCCTCAAATTTGAGTGACACTCTTTAGTGTACTCAATTCTAACCAATCAAATATATTTCTCTACTGTGTTAAGACCAATAGGATCACAGTAAAGGCTTGGTTTGAACTAACTATCAGGGGTGTTGTTCATACAATTTTTTTCAGAATTCAATGGTTGAAATTTCCACATCTTGACGTCCTAAAGGCGAAGTTACTGGTATTTAAGTTGGATAGTGAGGAGGAAGAGTTTCTAGGCTTTGACGTAGAATGCAGATTGCAAAGAGGTGTTGTAGAGTCGGAATCTGACATGTAACAGTTTCAACTGTAAATATGGAAGACTTGTCAAAATTTAGCGTAACAAGCTAAGAAACTAACAAAGAAGTGGATGTAGAGTGGAACTCAATTCCTAAACCAGTTATGGTGAATCCATTTGTGGCAAACACTGTTCCTGTAAGGGACATTAGTTTGATGTTCAAGGAAGAAAATTTTAACCAAATTGCTGAGGAAACAAAATTAATCACTCTGCCCTCCAGGCGATGGAACCTAAACCAAATTGTGTGTGGTATGAAACTGATGCTAAAGAAATCCAAGCGTACTTTGACAAGAACATTCTCCTTGGCATCAAACAACTGCAAGAAGTTTATTCGTACTGGTCTTAAAATCAACTTCTAGGAGTTCCAGAAGTGCCGAAGTTTTTTCCAATGAACCGGTATGCCAAAATATCGCAGTACTTACATTTGAATGATAAAAGAAAAGAATTGCCACGTGGTCATGCTGACCACAACAAATTATTCAAAGTGTGCACCCTCTTCTTGATTTGGTTGTAGGTACACTTGGAATTGACTGAGCTGTTATCTGGATGATGAATCCATCTCACACAATAATGAAAACCGTAACAGCCTGCGAGCAAACTCTCCATTTAAAGGATATCAAGAGATGTCACATAGGAGACACAGGAGCAAGGTGAAAGTGAGAGCTCACTCTAACGTTTGCTTACCACTGGAAATGGAGAGTATGACATCTCTTGGTAGTCAAGCGCATCCACTATTCAGTAAGCCAGATTCTGAAGAAAATTCTAGCTATACACATACTTAGCACCATGCACAATAGCTCCATATCTTCTTTTTCACCCATTTCAACCAACCCTTAACAATTAACAACATTTTGCACTCACATGTGCCTGACACAAAAAATCCCCACACATGTGAGATAAAATAATGCTCAAGTGTACGCTCCAATGGCGTCTTGTTTTGTATTGAACTGTGTCAGCATTGTTGATATTTTTGCAATTTTCGTAACAACATTATCATTTATTTTTTCTAAGCTTGCCAGCGGGCGGAATCCTCCAAATCCTGCAATCTGATTGGTTGGAAGAGCGGGCAGTTTTTTACCATCTTGCCGGCTAACCCGGGCAGAATTGTTGGCAGCTTTATTCACAAGTTTGTTTGTTGTTTGTGAATGAGCAAAAGCGGTGATTTTTAACAATTTTCCTTTTAAAACTTGCGCTATTATTGGCATTAGCTGGGGGAAAGTGAATTTTGTTATTCAGACAAAACATCTGAAGGGAGAATCAGGCAAGTCAGCCAGGAAAACCGCTAAAGTACAACAGGCGGCTCGTGAAGTCGCTTCACTAGCTTTATAACAATGCTGTAAGTACTGCAGTCTTGCTCTTATGCACCGTTTATTCGACATTTTTCCTCTATTTGTAGGGTTCTTTTCCATTTTTGCTGTCTGAATCTAGATTCTGCCGTTTTTCATTGAATTTTGCCTCGCTAGTTTTATACTTTTCAGAAAAGGTTGTTGTCAATGATTGCATGTAGCTTTCAATCTTGAATAAACAACATGAACAACTTTTCCAGCAGTCAGTTATCGCCATTTTTATTTCTTTGCTTATATAATAGCCCATTTCCGAGTTCCTGCATGATTGGAGACTGGTGCCGAAGTAACGCACGAGAGCGAGGCTTCGTGCGAAGAAATCCAACATGGACGCCACTCTTGACAGCAATGTTGCTTGTGCTGACGAAGATTTTTCGAAATTGAAAGTCCATGATTTAAAAAGATATTTAAAAGAGCGTGGTATCCAGTTAAGCGATGGGGGCAAAGGCAAGAGGAAGGCAGAGCTTGTCGATTTGTGCGAAAAAGCGGCAGCGATGAAACAAGCCAAGTTAGACGATACCGCCGAAGACCGCAACAAGCTGATGGAGGACAAACTGCGGACAAACGATGGTAAATTGCCAGATCCTAAAACCTTAACCGCTTGGACCAACAACTTTTCTAACATCCCGGAGTTTACCTTCGGAGACCTTTACAACTACCTAGTGGGGAAGGAAGATTACTCTGAGGAGAATCTCCGTTCGTTTAAAAGTTTGCTGGGCTTTAAATTATTTCGTGATGGCCATGTTATCGATTTAAAGTATTGTCCGCTAGAGAAGAACAACTTTTGTTTCTTCAAGTTTAAAGTTAAGCCCACTGAAAGAGCCAAAAGCGGAAGATGGACAGGCTACTTACAATGGTTTCACAATTCTAAAATCCAGCGGAGAGGTACACGCAGCATTTTGCCCGTGTAAAGGAGGGGAGTGATGGTTGCTGCAGGCACGTTGCCGCTGTGTTGTTTGACCTCCAGGCCACAGTTAGCAATAATTTGATGTCAACGTGCACTTCTGGGAAATGTGAGTGGAAGAAAAGAAGTGGGAATAGTCAGTATGCTACCCTTTTAAAGAATTTAAAGATTGTTAAAGCTGAGTTTGGTAAAGCTGAAAAGGATCCTGTAAAACCACATAATTTTCAACCAGGACTCTCATCTTTTGATTCCAGCTCAATGAGAGAAAAGCTGAGGAGGGGTCTACAACAGTTATACCCTCAGTCAGTGGCCATTCACTTTCTCCCGAAGCCAGAAGATCCAGACACACCAGAACCATTAGTGAAAGAACACATTACCAATGATGCAAATGTTGAAAGGTTTGAAACTGTGGAGAATGTTACTGTTTACACTATGAAAGAATATGCAAACATTTTTTTTAAATGTCAGAACAACATTGACAACAACATGGATATATCTGAAGACATTGTTGAGTCGTTTATGAAGTTTTTGTCTGTCAGTGAAAGTCAGTGTGATGTGATTTGCTCGAAAACAGTGCATCAGGGAAGTAGTCAGTTGTGGTTTGACCAGCGATCAGGCCGCATAACAGCTTCAAACTTTTACCGGTGTGCCACATGAGAGACACAACAGACAAATCAAACATTGTCAAACTACTTATGAACTACTGCCCAATGGAGCATATACCTGAGCAGCTAGAGTGGGGCCATGAAAAGGAAATTGCTGCTTCAGAACTTTATTTAAAGAAGATTTCACTGAAACACAAGGAACTACACCTTCTTGAATCTGGCCTTGTTATTAATCAGAAGTGGCCTTTTCTTGGTGCAAGCCCCGATCGTATTCGTCACTGTGAATGTCATGGTAAGACATTAGTTGAGTGCAAGAGTTTGTTTACCAAACGGAATCTGCTACCTGGAGTTGCAGCTTCTGACAAGTTGCTCAAAACAACGAAGGGCTTCAAGCTGAAGGAAGAAACTTCCTGGTATTACCAAATCCAGGGCCAAATGGCAATCTCTGGGATTCATGCCACTGATCTTGTAATTTATACAAACAAGGGGATTTTGATTGTTCATGTGGATTTTGACAAGGAGTTTTTCTCTCATGAATGTTGGAAAAGTTACAACTGTTTTTTCTAAGTTTATGGTGCCAGAGCTTCTCACTGGAAAAATATTAGGTGAAGTAAGGTCATAGCTTATTCCATAAGGTTTTATGTGTAGTTTTCCACAGAATGAAGTGATGTGAACTCTGTGAATACAAATGAACTGAACTTGTGACCATCACAGTGAATCGCAATTTAAGCAATTGTCAAAATAGCCCCAAAAAAGTTTTTCGGGGCTTCAACGGGATTCGAACCTGTGGCCTCTGTGTTCATGCTGCAGTGCTCTGTACCAGCTGAGCTATGAAGACCCATACACTGGAGGCCGGCCACTTGAAATTTGAGTTCATCAAGCCGGTAAAGGAATGAAACACAGAATGAAATGAATGTGTAGTATGATGTTGATGATGTATTGTGTGTAGTTTTGTTGTAAATTACTTCACATATATGTTTTCATTTAAACTCAGGGCTTCCCATGTGGTGCAGCATACTTCTTTTGATAAATAACTTGAAAGCATGGTTTTATTGTAGTGATTGTGTGGTTTATGCAAAATCTGCAGTTTGATGTGGAACTACATAAATATTATTTAACTGGGTTGATGTGATGTCTTTATGTGTACATGCAAATTGTGTTATTATATTTGTATCCTTTTGCCTATAGTTGGAATAGAAATTGAATCCAGATTACAGCCAGATTTTCCAGAAATGTTTTCACTGCTTGAGTGCTAAAACATTTTACTTGAATCCTTTATTACACATACTCCTGCTATTTGTTGTTGTGAAGCAGTGCTAAATAAGAAAATATTCAACAATCCTTGTTGTAGGAATCTGGGATATGTTATCTGGCCAGTGGCTTAAGTAAATTACAAAGAGCTCCACAGACTATCAACATCTGGTCAGCAAGTGCAGCCAGGGTCAAAGGCAAATTCCCTTGAAATATCTTGAAGTCTTTCAATCTTTCGATGGCCCTTTCAACATGAATTCGCACTCTAGCAATTTGACGAGTGTTTTTTGTGGCTGCCCGTGATAGCTGTTTACCTGAAAAATAATGTGTTTTATTTATAAAAATATACCATAAAACTCCGATAATAAGCCCCCCCCCCAAAAAAAAAAACCCAAAAAATTAATAATAATAATAATAATAATAAGCCATCCCAAAAATAAGCCCCCCAAATATCAGACACAAATCTCCTCCTGATAATAAGCCATCCCGAATATAAGCCCATAGACTGTTATGGTTAGCTTTTGTAGGCTGTCATCTTAGTGGTTTAAGCTGTTTTTATAGTCAAGCCCAGCCCATTTTGAATTGCAAAATTCCTTCCAATAATAAGCCCCTGCGAAAAAACCTTTTAGCAAATACAAGTCCAGGGCTTATTATCATAAGTTTATGGTATATGTGTTTTTTTAAGAATATTACATAGTTTGGTACCTACATTTATAAGGGCTTTTAAAGTCTAATGTTATTACAAAGGTAAGCTAAAGTGATATTTTGACAGCTTTTTCTTAGTATAAAATTGAGAATTATCAGTTGAACTCTGGGAAACCTTATTAGTGAAAATGTTAAATATACCAATTAAATCTTACCTTTTTTAGAAAAGGGAGGAATGTTAAGATAAACTTTCTTCTTTGTAAGGATGTCTCTAATGTTAAAACCCCTGTCAGCCATCACTGAATCGCCCTCCTCTAGCATGTCTACCAGTCCACTTTCCTGGGTGATTTTCCTGTCACTGGTACTTCCAGTCCAAAATTTGGAGAGAAAGCTAAAATAGCCAGAGGGGTAATTCCAACAAGAGCCTTTATGGTATTGTGCCCCTTATATTCACTCCAAGTTGCTCTTTGTGCATAAGGAGAAGTGGGTTTTTCTATAAACATTTCTGTGCAATCAATTATTATTAGTGTATTGGGGTACTTGTTGAATGAGCGAGGGAGGTTTCGTTTAATTTCGTCTTTACTTGGCCAGAGTACTAGTACCTCTTGAAATATGGATGCAAGAAAGCAAACCCATGTTGTGAATACCCTGCTTAACTGTGACTGTGAAACAGAAAATGTGTCAGCCAGTTGTCTTCCCATCAATCCAAGTCTAAGCCTCACAAGAGTTAAAACCAATTCTTCAGTCAGTGTTAGACTTCTTTTAGGTCCAGGTTTGCTGTTGGATGTTGTCTGGTATTTCATTTGTTTATTCTTGTTTTTGTCCCAGTATTTGAGCTTTTCAGCTTCTGGCTTTATCAATTCTGAAATCAAATTGAAACATCCCAGTGTGGGAATTCCAGTGTAAAACTTCACTGAATCATCATTTTCAAGGACATCCTCCATGAACAAGTCACGTTTTAGTTTAGCTTTATCGTTAAGTCTATTTTTGAGGTTTTTAACTTCATTTTCCAGTTGTTCTAAATCGAACAAAGTCATGTCAGTTTGACAACCCACTGACCTTACCATCTCAGGTTCGGTATCTTGTAACAACACTGTCGAAGATCGATCATCTTCTGCTGAAAGGCAGTACGAATGGTCATGCTGAACATCGCAGAAATCAGCATTAGACGATCGAACATCCACCAGATCTGTAGTAATTTCTCCATCTGCATCAGCAAGCGAAACCTGGCTTGGCAAGAGAGTGTTTGTTTTGCAGTCGCTAAACTCCAGCCGTCTTCTCTTCCGTGCTGTTTCAGTAACGAACACTTCTCGGTGTGCATTCATCGTTTGGTCGAAATATAGTTGGCAGAGCAGTGTTGTATGTTTTTCTCCTACCGTTCAAAGTTTTTCTATAGGCTTTGGGGTCAAAATGAGCGCTGCAAATCCATAAATTGTTGCTCTTTCCTGCCTTTGCCTTCGCTGACTCCACTGAAAACTTTTTGTCCGCTCGGCGGCAGAATTTTATCCAACTTCCAAGCCTCTTGTCCGAAGGAAAAATAAAATATGACAGATCATTTCGATTGTGATTCCCATTATTGCAGCAGGCGACTGAGCAGTAGACCATCTCATAAATATTAAAACATTCAGAGCAGTGAAAACCCCTCAATCGCTTTTTATTTTTCGCGCCGCCAAGAGGGACTTCGCACGAAGCCTCGCTCCCGTGCGTTATTTCGGCACCAGTCTCCAATCATACAGGAACTCGGAAATGGGCTATTGTTTAGTTACCCACATTGCCTTCTTTTATTCGAATTCACTTCAAAACCCTAAGATTGGTATGTGCAATTAGCTTTTTTTATAAAGCCTTTGTGCAGTTTTTATCCCGCTTGATTGAATTAATCTTAAAGTAAATATTCAGCCAAAGAAAATCTTTGATGTATTTTCTTTCCTGTGGCTTTTAAGTCAGGGCAGGAAACTTGGGCCGTCCGAACGTCTGGGACGGGTAACTTTTCCGTTCGGACAAGGAAAAACGTGATCCCAGTTGTCCGAATGGACGACTGAGTTGTAGAGGTCCAACTTAATAAAAGTCAAGAATCTATACTTACCTGTTTTCTTTGGATATATAATAAAATATTCTTTCCGTAATTAATAACCCTAAGTGCTCTAAAAAATAAGTAGCTCTTACAGAAAGTAAAATAAAATATCATTTTGTTTGCGTTGTGTGTTTGATTTCGTCGTGCAAGGTGCCGCCATTAAATTCCATGTGAGTCCTGCTGTACAACATAATAGCAGGCTCACGATATCGACCCAAAGCCAGCCATCAGCAACTGGTTTCTCAGCAGTAAAAGGAAAAGGCACTTTGTTTCGGCATCTTGCAGTGGACATTCAAGCATTGCAAAGGGGAAAAATGACAGTGCTAGTGGAGCAACAGAAATTGTAGTAGAAGGAGAGGAAGAGGAAGAAGAAATTCTACCGCCACTTCCCGAACTGCCTGAATAAACACAATGACTAAAACAAATGTATCAAAAGATATGTTTTTTCAATTTGTGGAGTTCTGTTAGTTTTAATTCTACGAGCTAAAATGAAATATGAAGTTTATAATATTACCCTTTAGTATTGTTGTGGTTGTCTATTTTTGGACAAGTAGTTTTGTGGTTCGGACAAGCAAAATACACATTGTACTTGTCCCAAGGGACAAGTGAATTGAAAAGAAAGTTTCTTGCCCTGTAAGTTCATCAATCTTTTATCCTTTTTTGACACTCAGATTATGAATTGTCTACCAAGACACAAAAACCTTTCTTTATTCTAAAGAGAGCTTAATTGTGATAATATAAATTACAAGTTAAAAATCATGTTGTAATGTTTTGTTTTGGTTTGCAATCGATCGTGCGCTTTGAATAACATCAACACGAACGCGCCCTTCTTCAACACACATAGGTTGGAGGCTGAAGTAAAATTTTCCTGAAACTTCCAAATCTCAGTAGGAAAAAAATATAAATGTTATTCACCGGCCTAGGTCGGTCTGTATTGGGAGAAACTGTGCCCTCGGTCTGAGCACGGCCTTGGGCAGTACTCAAGACCTCGGGCACAGTTTCTGCCAATACGGACCTCCCAGCCGGTGAATAACATATATATACCGTTTTTGCATTTAGTATTTACCTGATTATTGCATTTCATAGCTTCAGATTGCTTGTTATTAAATCCTGAAAATCCAAGCAGTCCAATGGGGTGATGATGTTTGCCTCAGCGATCCAGTATATACATCTACATGTACACTCTGGCCGGGTTCCTCGAATGATGGTTAAGTTTAACCTAGAAATAAGCGAAAGTTTAAGCAAGGTTTTCTAGTCTAAGAACAGTCATGCAACTCGAGCTTACAAAATCCATAGCATGCATGTCAATAATTGTGCCTTTACTTTGAAAAAAAGAAATGGTAACACAAAATGTTGCTCTAGGCAATGGGTAGCAGGCAATGCATAAGAAATAAAAAAGAAAAAGAGGAACAAAATTTTAATCCTGGATTTGCGCTGATCGGCCTTTCAGGAACCGGGCCCCGAAATTTTAAGTTTTATTTCAATGAACAATGAGCAAGTTAAGAGCTAACCTGGAGGATCAAGTTTCGCTGCTAGTCGTCCCAAAACCATTCTAGACTCTTCAAAACTTAAAATCCAACTGAAAACCCGTTTATCCTATTCCGTCTTCGTGGTCACTCAGCTCTGAAGGTCTTTCTTTTTTTCTTAAAACCTGTCAACCAAATTCCATGATGTAG
This sequence comes from Porites lobata, assembly GCA_942486035.1. NCBI lineage: Eukaryota > Metazoa > Cnidaria > Anthozoa > Scleractinia > Poritidae > Porites > Porites lobata. The sequence continues at coordinate 2,598,894 of CALNXK010000029.1, forward strand.
CAAATCTTGCAGCATCGTCGCTGGTATTTGTCGGCGCGGGGCGCGGAATCTCACCTGAAAATTAGGAGGATTATTTAGCAAGCGTTCGGTGAAAACGCTTTCAGGTGAAAGCCTGAAACAAAAACCCTGAACCTACCTTAGTCTGTTGCAAAAGAAAAGCTAGACATGAGAGCCGACAAAACAGCTGCAGAAATGGACAAACAGCTGAACCAGTGCGATGCAAGCGAGCCCTTGAAGGCGAACCTCGTGCTGCGACTGCTCATGCGTGCACGTGGGGCTTGCGTGTCGCGTTCCATTCCACGTGACCAAGAAACGACGCGCTCTCGAGGAGGGGGTAAAAAGAAACATAGTTGCCTTGGATAAATTTGTTGCGCTGTTTCCCTACACCTACATTGGTCAAGAGCCCGTTGAAGAAATGTTTTTGGCCGCTCTGACCCGATTTTAAACCGAAAAATCACATGTGGGGTCGCGAAGGTTGATTCAAACGCGCCCGGGAAACGCGCAAGGGTTAGCACTCTCGGGGAGGGGGTTCGGAGAAGTGCTCCCTAATCTGCCTAATTAGAAATTTGGGTAAGACAAGTCGAGAGAAGAAAGACAATCACTTTACTTTACTTCAGTAAGTCTAAGGAACACATCGTACCCTTCTTTCTCAAATCGAATTGCTTTCCCCTACCTAGCCTATTTTTCAGAGATTGTAGCTATTTATTGTATGATATCAACAAACACCGGTTAGTACGCTCAATCAGTTTGTTAAAACAAGTCAGATTCATAACTACAGAACCAGATCTGTCTCTAGCGACTCTTTTTATGTTAAATGACTGTAGCTGAATAAATGCATGCATGCATGCAAGTTTCTTTGTCCGTGAATATGATTATTTCCTGCCATGTCAGGTATGACTCTGGGCCCAGCTCTATAGTATAGTGTGGTTTGCAGGATTTTGAATTTCCACGGATAGTGCGATCTTCAGATTTGAGTTGTACACTGTAGCTTAAAAACTAAAGCTACACCAAGTTTGGAGAAATATGCCGTGGGTCAGTCAAGATAATTCTCTTAGCGCTCACAATAGTTTTGGGTTCAAACGATTCATTTCAAGAGTTACAAGAGTTTATTTCAGGCGGGAAACAAAAAGGAATGAAAATTCACCGCAAACTAGTGACTTTTGAAAACCTTTCATCACTTCAATCGTTCGTCAGCAGATAATAAACATCGAACACGGTCTCATGACCTTTGGCGTGTGACCGGAAATCGGTCACACGCTTAAGTCACGTTAGGATACTGTCACGAATTCACGTTTGCTTTCGACAAGAAATAAACTCATAGAAATAGAAATAGAAACAGGCTTGCTTTCTTTGATATGTTTAATTTCTTTTATAGCCTGCAGAACTTGTTCCCCGTGCATAGCACGTGTCTTCGCAGTGCTGGCGTGAAAAGCGCAGAAAAAAATTGGCTCCTGTATAGACACCTACTAGGTATTGACAGGCTGTCAAACAAGTGTACTTTTGTTTTGGAAGTGCAACATCATTTTCCTATAAATTTCAAACGTGTTCAATCTGTTTGGAGCCCGTTGATGGAGAAAAACTGTCCCGGAAAGAGGGCCACCCTCCCATCCGAGCCAACTTTAGCGACTGTTTATGAAGAAAAATTGACCACTTTTCCCGAGTCAACAGTGTTCGCGCATGTTGTCTTTGTCTAGCCTTGACCGAGTTGACCCAGCTAGCTGGGCGAGCTAAAGTGGAGAAATGTTAGCCCGGCTTGAAGGGTGAGCCCACCATACCGGCTCACTGGCGGATCGCCTTGAACCCCGCCCACTACTGTGGAAAGGCGTTTATCAGCTCATACTGCCAGGAAATTTCGTAGCTGTTGTCAGCAATTTTAATACGGTTATCACATTTCTTTTTGACAAGAAATACTCTCAACGCAGTAGAAACAGTCTCCCTATTTTACATTTCTGTTTTAGACACCTTCTAGGCTGTGTGAAACAGCTTTTTTTGCTTTCGAACTACTACACGGGAGGGGTACTTCAGATTCCAAGTGACGGGGATGATCCGTGGAAGCTAAAATCAACACCAAAAAAGAACGAATATTTTGAATACCTAAATAAAGTCTCAGCTAAAAAAAGGTTGGTTCCCAAAAAAATCTCAAAACGGAAAATTTCAAATCAAGGAAAAAAAAGGAATTCGATCATCCCCGTGACTTGGAAAAACTGGCCAGAGTACCACCCCCGACCCATCCCAGGTCAAAATATTAAGTTCCCCCAATGTCCCGACTGACAATCTTGATAGTCAGGGGATTATACTTCCTTCCTATGTAAAGAACTTGAAGAATAATGCCTATTCTCTGCGGCCGACGGACTCAACTCTATAGTTTACTTTGGTTTTGCTTGTTTCGCGATTCGCTCACGACCAAATAGCTCACGTTCGATGTTAAAATGCTAACATGACTCCGTAACCTCGTCCCCAGGGCGCCTTTCCCTGGCTCCAAAGCCAGGGAAAAGCACCCTGGGGACGAGGTTGATGACTCCGAGGCTGTGGGGTCAAAATTGCAAATTTTTTGCACCTCCATTGTCTCGCAATTCCCATGGGAGAATTGAGCACAAAGAAAACAAAACCAAATGTCGAAAAATGACCAGAAAGCCTCGAGGTCATGTTAGAATTTTGATATATTGAACGTGGGCTATTATGAAACCTGTTATAACAATCGAAGGACGCGGAAACAAGTGATTGCGAAATGGCTTCAAACATCCTACCTGATTGGAATAATACTTATCTCAGAAACCCTGTGGGAAGGGGAATTTCAAGTGACAGAGATTATCGAATGAGGGCAAAAATCAAACCCACCAAAAATCCTTAGGGCTTCAAACAAAACCCCAAAAATCCCTGGACCAAAATTTAACCCCCCAAAAATCCAATGACGACTTTCCGAGCCACAAAAATTTCCAGAAAGCATCAAATGATACCGTGAAATTCCGAAAAAAAGCCAACCTCGTTCCCAGGGCTTTTCCCTCAAAAAATGGGGACGAGGTTGAAAAAAAGCCCCTCCATGTATAAGCCCCCCAATCCGGTAACGCAAAAAACCCTCCGTTAAATCGCCCCTCCAGACGTAAGCCCCCCGGGGGCTTGTACTTGGAAAATTGCCCTCAAATTCAAAGTAAAACAAAGCAAAAACGGTAAATTTCCTTCCAACTATAAGGCTAACCCAATCGATTTTGAAACGCAAATTTCCCTCCGTAGATAAGCCCCTCCAAAATTAAGCCCCTCAAAAAGGGTCTTTGAAAAACATAAGCCTCAGGGCTTATGTTCGGAATTTTATGGTGTAACTATCACGAATCTTCAGATTGTTTTGAATACCCAAAAAATCCCTACTTCAATCAAGCTACCCAAACTGGAAAATACCTGCCAAAATTTTCCTACTCGAAAAAAATCGAAAATTTCAAACCCCAAAAAATCCTTCGATCATCCCTGTCACTCGAAATCTGGAGTACCCACCCTCCTGGGCACAGAAACCTAATCATGTCTTCTAGCAGACCAAGAGTCATAATGGCTCTTGAGCAGACCCACTCCTCATGGTCCGTGTTGACATAGCCCGTTTCAGGCGTTCGGATAATGCAGTGCGGCACGAAGAAAGAGAGCGGGAAAAACACCTATGGGTGGGCGAAACCTTGTTCGTGTTCGTATTGTTGTAGCCGCCATCATGAAGCTTTCACGAGCAAAAACACTTGCGCGCCCGAAGAAAACGCCTGCACTGCAGGCTAACCACACCCCCTCGCTGTTTTTTTTTTCCTGCTCGCAACTCTTTCCCCACGAAAAATAAAATACACTTGTTTCACGGCCTGTTAATAGGATTTTCAGAGCTAAAACCTTCCAGTAATTTAGTACAATAGCCAAGCTACCATTTTATATTGATTTTATGATCAAGCGGCATATACCAGATGCCTTTTATAACAGTCAAAGTTAGCCTTCATTTTCTAGCATGATTTCCAACGTCACAAATACGACCTCTTTAGACTTGTCGATTATAAAATTTAAAGCATTCTTTTTAAAATTTTCTCTTAGGATTTTAAAGAGTGAAAACTAAATAATAATTCGCTGAAGTTTCAATATCAGTGAATGTTTCTTACGCGTTCACTCTTCTCTCGAAGTTGCCGTTGCATGCTGCTGTGTTTTGTGCGAAAAATAGGCATAAAATCGATTTTTCAAACTTTTTCTAATTTCTCCCTTAAAATGAATCGTTTAAACCCAAAACTATTTTTCCTTAAATTAGGCCACTAAACGGGATGTTTTGGCAAAAGAATAAAAAATTCGATTTCTTGACGAGTGTCTTGCGATTCTCGATTTTCTCAGAAAATGGCTCTTAAAGATAAGTAAATAAAAAACGAAATACATCATGAAAAGGAAACACGAGGTCAACCCTATAACGTTTCCTAAAAAAGGAATAAAAAATACGTTAAATTATTACCTATCACTATTTACATATTCAAAGAAGACTTTCACCTCGCTTTAAACAGTTTAAAAGATTCTGCTTCAACCACATACTGCGGTAAATTATTCCATTCGTTCACTATGCGAATAAAGAATGAATATTTGTAGGGGTTAACCCTTGCATTTTCAAGGCCTAATTAGGCCAGTTCAAAATTTTAATACGTTCCTCGTACTCCATTTTCCCATGCTTTTGTTCAAGCGCAAGGCGAGATGCCCTCCTCTGGACCTTTTCAAGTGCTAGTACGTCTTTTACTAGATATGGGCACCACACTGGGGCTGCATATCCAAGGATAGGTCGCACTAAAGTTATGTACAAAATAGAACATGTTTCTTGATTTGTAGGTCCGATCGTTCTGTAAACAATGCCTAAGATTCTACTAGCCTTGTCTACAGCAGCATCAACTTGAGCTCCCCACGTCAGGTCATAGAAAAATTCAAAACTCCCAGGTACTAGTTCAGATTGTGGTCAACTGCGCTCTACGATCTGAAGGCCGGGAACATGCTATCTTTGGCCTTCTCAAGGATTTTTTATGTCTCGACAACTGTTGACTTTACAGAACCAATTCTTTTCTTTTTTCTTTTATTAGCCACAATGAAGTAAAACGATCAACAACAGCAACTGAATCTTAAATTGTGCCTAAAAGGTTCAATCATCGTTTTGCAGTCATAGAGCATAAACCAGAAAAGAGCATTTGAAAAAAATGCTTCAAAGAAGACACAAAAAGACTACTCTTTTAAATTAGCAATTCTTTTGACTTCGTTTTTAATGTTGGTCAGAGATCAATTTTTCTCATCTCTGTTCGTTTTTTTGATTTGATAGGCGTTTTACTTTAATAGCGAAATAAATCTCTAACAGGAGACCACCCTCTTTTTAGCGGCCAGCAACAAAAGTCCGGGAATAAAATCGATACACTAATTTCCACAGGCATTTGAAGTTTGGTTTGCAATCTTGTGGGAGCCTTTCAGGTTATAATGCTGCAGAGGAATTTTCTTAACTAAGAGCTCCAAAATAGGCCTGTGCAGATAGATTTTCTTGCCGGGAAAGAACCTTTTTAAGTGTACTTTCCCAATGGGTGAGGGTTCTTTCAAGTCATCCTCTAAACTCCCCCTAACCAATTAAGAAGTGGCCTCAGGCAAGCAAAGTCTGCGAGGTGCTTGCCCATTTAAGTCCTACTTACAAAAACTGGTGGGCCTGTCCCAGCCCTGGATAAGGGTAACGCAACCAATTACATAGGCTCGATTTCCGCTGCTCTCCGACGGTCCTTCTCCCCTGTTCGTGGGAGGAGCGCGGGGTCATTTCCCGAAGAACAGCTGGTAATCGAGCCTACTAATTACAGAACGAGAAAATACTTATTGACAACATTGCAACAAAAAAATAAACATTGCTAGATAAGACAGCCAATTTAATAGCATAAAGATAAAAGAATATTTATAACTCTATAAATAACTTATATATAACTTCGCCAATAACTTAATAACTGATATCATCAAATGATTTTTTTGGCATATTCTCTCTCTCCTTAATAAAAAACAATGGTTTTGAACCACTCTGCTATTCCAAAACGAGAAATTCTTCCAGCTTGGCGTGCTTTGCTTGGTAAGACGTGCTTTAAAAATTTCTCGTTTTGGGTCGGTCCGTTAAAAGTCTCGGCACTCTTACTGTTGCCGTGTTTCATTCAACAACGAGGTTTTAACGGTTTGGAAAGTAATGCAAAAGGACTACGCGTTAGGGAAACAAAAATGAAATTGCTTCGCAAAAAAAGGTTCCTGCACTTTTCAAGTAACAGGACCCAGCACGAGTAAAATACCCAATAGCATTCATGAACCAAATAACACAAAAAAAGATCATCAACTTAAGTCTAATTTGACAAAACAGGGCCTATTTTTATCTCCGAATTCGCGCAAGAACAAACACATTTACAAGACCCTAATACAGCCCAGGATCCAATGTCGTCGCAGTTCTTTGACTTTCTCCAACTTAACACACAGATCGTTTCTTATTAAGTATAAATCCATGACGTCACGGATCGTGACTTACAATAAAACTCGAGAATGCATTAACATTAGAGAGATTTAGAATCGTGTTTATAGCAAACGGCAAACGTCGGATGTAAGTTGACGATTTCTTAAACTAAGAAATGAGCAGATTAAAACCGTCCAAAGTGGTTCTTAAATAAAGGCTAAAAGGGTCCTTATTTCACGTCAGTGGTTCGAAACAGTCCTGATCTGACTAAAAAACCTGAAACTACTTATTTCTGTGTAGATATAAAGAACAGTAAACGGCAGGTACATTTTAAGGAAAAACCTGGTCACGTGGTACAAATAGACGTTCGCCCATTGACGTAAACGTGATATTAAATCGTTCTGTTGTCTAGCTAGATCTAGCTAATACTGGACCGCCTGGACTATGCTGCTATTTGCTGTTCAGAACAAAATGTAATTTGTTTCTTTACAAATGAATATTGCTATCCTACATTCAAAGGCAAGAAGAGAGCATAAACTGCGATAATTGGTTCGGCTTCTCCACCGACTTTGGGTTTTCGACCTGTCGTTGACCTGTACTCAGTTATTTTATACCCTTTAATACCCAATTCAGTTTTCGATGCGCCACCGTGAGTTTGATATGTTCGTAAATAACTAGTTTCGTCAACAAAACACATTTCATACCGAAGCAACTTCTCACTATAATCAGCCGCAGTCTTCCTCGGTCACTCACTAATGTGGTTCTTTTGCTCGTTTACACGCTGAGGAGTTTCTTCAACGAAATATATTGCAATCCTAAACAAAAGTTGTCGCTATAGTTCAACGCAGTCCTCCTCGGTCCTCACCAATGTGACTCTTGCACAGGTTGACACCCCCTTTCCATTTCTCCTAAAGAAAAGAATGTATCAACAAGACCACGCACCACTGCATTTCTTTAGATGTCATAACGACTATACCTCTGTTTCAAGATCATCCCCTCTTCCCGTCAACTGACCGTTCAGTGAGATACACTTGAGTAAAGTATCGACTTTCCTCAGCGTTTCCTCGATACTGAATTGTCACCTGAGCATCACAGAGGTTTTGTAAACCAAATAAATAACTTTCCGAGGTAAAGGTCTACCTGAATCACTCGTAAGGGGCCAAGAAGAGAAAGGTATTTGAACAGAACTCTAAATTCTTTAATAAAAAAAAATACCAGCAAAAATGCATACACCCATAGACCTTTCGCTGATATTTGACAACTGAGTTTTAGCGATCAAAAACATGGTGGTTGAATAAAAAAAGAAACGACATTCTGAACAATTCGGGGAGCGCAGTTTGGTGACACCGAGCACTTTGCTAAGCACTCGCTATAATAAGTGAACCATCACGGCGTTTGCAAAAAAGTCTCACCCCAAAATGATTGTCAAGTTTGCGCCTTTTGCTATATCATTCACGTACAAATCTTTGAAAAGCTCATCGTGATTCTTCATCCAATGTGCAAGTGAATGAACTAAATAGGTGTTTTTCACAACTCCGTCTAAAAATATCTTCTGCCATACGATATCTCACCACAGGAAAAAATAGTAAAATCTTAAGGCGGGTCTATAAGTTTAAATCATGAGAGATTTGTTTAGTTTTTTTTTGTGTTTTCCTTAACAGGTTAAGCGAAGACTTAGAGAATTTCATGGGTGGTCAAAAGGCTGCAATCCCACAGATTTTCATGTTTCTAAGAAACGATACGTAACATTATAGTCAACTCAGTCACCTGTTTTTCTTTCTTCTAACAACAACAACAACAACAGCTACAACGACGAACACCACCAGCAGAATGCCAACTCCCAATCCGACTCCTAAGCCAACACGAGCAGCCAAATCTAAGTGGACAAAAACAAAGTTTCATTAGAAGACAAATAGAAAGGTGGCTACTCTGGCATCTTGAAACAATTTTGAGTCGCCACACAGAAGTAAAGAAAGTAAGGGTGGGTTCCATTGACCTTATTTTTGAATAGGAACAACCCTCTCTAAGACAGGCACCTTCGGGACCTGCCCTGACTGTCCATCTTAGAGAGGTGTCCGGCTTATCGAGAAAGTCAAGGTAACGTGACACCAGTAATCTCAAAGCGGAACCTATTCGCAGTGAATACACGTCTGTTTAACTCGTACAAAACTACTAAAACTGAAACATTGCAACAGAAGAAAAGGAATTATTTCCCATTGTGCAATCAAACGTTCACGGCTTCGTGGATTCGTGGTGTAAAGGCGAAAAGTACACACTCTGCGAACTGTAGGAACTGAAGCAAGACTACAAAATATCAAACACTTTGCAATTTACTGTCATTTAGAGCACCTATATTTCTGTCTTGAATTATTCTTCACACCATAAATTCTCCGTTGACGGTTTCATAAGTGTCCGTCGTCCGTCTTGGAGAGATGTCCGTCTTGTAGAGAGTAAAGTTACAGTAAAATGACTGAAAAACGGCAGGGACCAACACCAAATGTCTGTCTTAGAGAGGTGTCCGTCTTATAGTAGAGGTGTCCGTTAAGAGAGTGTTGACTGTACCCGTTACCCCGTTAATACGACCACGAGACCAGACCATAGCCTCATCAAATTAGCCTGTGCATGGTCGTAAGTTTCTTTGAATCATATCATTGCACTTATAACTCAAATCTGACCATCAAAGAGCCTGATATCACGTACTACACCTACAGTCAAGCCACGTCAAGCGTACCCCCCAAGATTTCTTATTCGAAAGTTGAATCCGTTGTTGTAGTTGTAGATTTCAGATTCATTTCTGCATTCTTGCATGCGTAATGAGCCGTGAATTCACGCGAAGCAGTTATGAACTTTCTACCAGCTCAGTTTCCCTGAATTTGATGTGAATGTCTTCGAAGACTTCTGCATCCTACGACAAAACTAATCTCGTTTGACGATAAACGTGTGCAGGAACAATTCCAAAGGAATCTTTCCTCCGTGACGGTAGAAACAGATTTTGCGTCGGGCAGTAAAATTGTTTACCAGAGTGGCTCCCAAACTTATCTTTCAAATAACTTTAAACATGCTTTCACTAAAGTTGTTGTCGAAAGTAATTCCGGTTTCGATTCGATTTTCATCGGCTCTTATGGATTCCAAAAAAGCGATCAAGCGCATATAATTTAGGGCTGTTCGATAATTTAATTTCCTTCACCGGCACGGTTTTCCCTTTCTCTTTTCCTCACCTCCCCCATTCTCCCACCCACCCCATCCGCAAAAAGTTCGCCTGCAGTGCAGGCTAACTTCCAGAAAAACCTCTTTTAGTTGACAAAATTTCTTTTACATCTGCTTCATCGCAACAGTGAATTAAGTAGTTCAGAACATAGCATTTTTGGCCTTTTTTTTCGTGTGACAAAAGATCATTTCAATGATACTTTAACCCAAATTTTCAATCTCCAGAGCAATCCGCATAGGAACCTACGCAAGCACATTTGCCACTCGACTCAAACTATTTGGTCGCGACGTTTTCAAGTTGCTCCACTCAGTCAAACTACCAATGGTGCGGCAAAAGGTTGCAAGGTTGACACAAAAAAGCCATCGGCTTTGATTGTATGAATGGCAGAAAAGTGGAAGAGGATAAAATCTCACCTGTCTGTGGCGATGTCCCCCTTTGCGCCAACAATTCTTCGGTTGAAACCGAGATAGACTTAGAAGTTGATCCTTTCCAACAAAAATGAATAGAAAAACAGTGATCACCTCTAACAAAACGTAACTTATGCAAACAGTAAGAAGAATGAATAAAAACAAGAGCTCCAAGCATCACTGAGCCAGCAATAAGAAGCGAGGTAAAGGAAAGCAAATTGCGTATATATATCGGCCATCCTCCTACAGAACAGAACCTACGGCCCACGTCCTACAGAACATTATAGAAGTAAACAACAAAGTCTAACCATTTGCAGAAGTCAGTACAAAGGCAGCAGTTTCTTCTTAGTTATTTTAAGGCCCCTAAGAGATGGTAAGGCTGGAGTTTGAGCCCGCGGCCTGACTCTCAGCTGACCGCCGCTTGTCAAATAGCTCACGTTCAATATATCAAAATTCCACCATGACTCTGAGGCTTTCTGATCATCTTTCCATATTTGGTTTGGTTTTTCTCCTTAAGCTTCTCATGAGAATTACAAGTCCTCGAATGGAGAAAAATTTGCAATTTCGCCACTGAAGCTTCTTAGTCATGTCTTATCCATCACAGAACGCTGAAGTAGACTCGACTGCGCAGAGGCCACTTATTCACGGATCGTCTAGCATGACTTTTGAATAAGCCAGGTCACAGTGCCTTTCGCGAGCGACTCCACATGAGCGCGGTGCGTATCATTTTGTTAACATCATCGCTGATACTTAAATAGCGCTCTCTCTTGTTAAAATTACATCGAGTCTCAAGTCAAGACGAAATAGGCTGTGTTTCAAATAAAACAATTAAAATTCTATACATTTTCCGGGAAAGGCTTCAGAGTTCCGATGTTTCCCGTGAATCACCAGTGAGAAAACTTGTCGTGACGTCACTAGGGAGTTTGACTGATTGCAGTTTACTGATACAAGGCGACGCACGCGGTGTATAAGAATTCCGTTAACCATCACTTTCAAAACGAACCTAAGTGCAAAACCTTTTTGGTGAAAATGAGTTTAATTTTTGGAATGAAATAAAACCTCATCTCATTTCAATATCTTCGCAGTTAGCGTCGCTTTAGAACAGAGGATTAGGACAATGGCCTATTCAAACGTTAAAGAAGCTGGTCATCCTGACTTGTGCAGCCCGTTTTCCCATTTATCAAGTAGTGTTTAGGGCATTGTTGGCCTACTAAAACTCAAATTTTCAGAGACAACTAATTTTGCTGTGGTCTGTAACATTTACACTTGGTGATATCAGGCTGATTGAGAAAATGATCAGACAATAGAAAATAAATCATTCGATTAAGCAGGGCCTCACCTGCAGGCTTGCTTGGTTTCTTACTCGTTGGTGGCTTTGGGCTCCTGCCTGGAAGTAGCGATTGTGGATGAAGCGTTGTCCCATGCAAAATCAACGTCCAGTCGAAAAGAATTCCTTGCCATCAAACACAGAGATTGTTGGTAAGTCAACAGAGAAAAGGACCAAAAAACAAGCAAAAATAACAACAAAACAGAATGGACTTAATAAATCCTCATTTACCACCCGAAAAGGCTAGGCGAGAGTTTTCCGGATTCGTTGCAAATGCGGAGCATTTGGATACCGGATTTGTCTAGTCGTTTAAGGGAGCACTAACCATAACCACAGTTTTTGGTGATTATTGCAGGCATGAATGAAATTGGTTTTAAATCCATGCCCATTTAAAACATTTCAGCCTGCTGCCAAAACCAGGGGCTCTTTTATGCAGGTTTTTTGCTGTACAACAAAAGGGGTAAAAACCGGGCAAAGCAGGGCAAATGAAAATAGGACGTTCCCTCAGTACTCCAACTTACACACGGGAAATAAATCTCGCAGGTTTTTTCAGTGGTTAGGTTGAATATTAGGGAGCTTAAGGAAAGGTGTTTTTGAGCGACGCATGTCAACCGGAAGTAGGTCCTTTACCCTTAATACAGTAACACCCCGCGACTAAGAACCTGGATTTTTCCAAGTTACCCAAAACAGGCTCTTATATAAATGGTAATTAGCACTAGCCTAGGTTCTTCAAAAGTTCCTCATTTTCTGAAGAAAAAAAATGCAATATAGATAAGAGTATTTAGTGGTTCAGCTTATTCCTCATATAAAATCTGCATACCAAATTAGAAGTTATATAAAAATGAACATAAAACGAAGAACTGTATTTAATTTGTAATTGTATCAATAACAATTTTATTTGATTTAAACATTGGCATTTACTTTGCAGTTGGAATGATAAGGCACCTATGTCTCCGAAGAGGATTCTGAATGTTGACTTTCTTATTTGCCCAAGCGTACAGAATTTTTTCCCTAGATTTTAGCGGAGCTCCACGCGCGCGCGAAGCGCGCGCGCGTGGGCGGAGCCCCATTGCTAAGGAAATCTACCCATCCCAGAAAATTTGGTAATCACGTGACCGACCGACCGACCGTCCGTCCGCACCACAGGCATACCAATGTTTACTCACACTTTCTAGCTACTTTGGGAGCCCAGGAGAAAGCTGATTGCACATCAATGTTGTCATCAATTGACAGCTGTCAAAACAGGGTATCCGCTGACCACTATCACCTAACCGAATCGCGGGCTCAGGTGTCGACCCATCGAGGTCGAGTATTTTTTTGAAGTTATCCGCTGACAATTTACTCGTTTTCAAATGATCGCAGGCTCACGTTTACTTTTGCTTTAAATTCATATCAAATACGTTGTGTTTAAATCAGTATCGCCCCGCACTATTACGATTTTGATTTCAAACTGACTTCAGACGCAAAAATTCAGCTAGTGTTTTTAAAATACAGGCGGGGAAGACCTTATCTTACCATGGGCACGTGTTGGTCACGCTCCACGTCCAATTTTTATGCTCTGATTGGTTAAAATTTGACAGGTGAGTTCATGCGTAAAATTTATGCAGCATCTTGAAAGTTGTTTACTTTGACAGCTGAAGCTGACAGAGTTTTCAGTCAGCTTGTGATGTTTTTAACTGTCTTTTTCCACTGGATGTACAAAATGAAATACAGCTGCTATCAAGAGTGTTCTCTTATTCATGGCTGGTTTGTTTATTGGGTTTTTGGTTGAAAAATGCGTCGCTTGTCAAAGCCGATAATCCGATTTCGGATGGCATCGTTTTTGTTTTTCACCTTGCTGGATGCGTACGAGAATTATAAAGGCTCAAGCGATCCTTGCCTTACTTGATAGCTTTCAGGAGCTGCATCTCGAAATATGGTAAGCCTGAGTAATTATTGTATCTAAATCTAATTTCATGAAGTCCAGCGGCGCAGTTTATGAAGCTAGTTTATGCACGTTTGTAATAAGATTTGACTGAGACACTGATCTGGCCTCGTATGAGGTTTGATATAAGCTTAACCTTACAGAACTTTAAAAAGCCTTTAGTCGATATTAATTCACCTTTAATAGAAAGAAAAAACTTTCCGAAGAATATTTAGTTATAATTTTGGCTGTAGAAAGAAAGCTTTGAACGATTTTCTTTTCGTGAGTTCATCTTTTAAACCAGCCAACACCGGGAAACCGGCGGCTTAAAACATAAACTTTAAGCTTACTAGTAAAGACTTGAGGATTCTTAGACACACTTAAAAATACTCATTTGTTTTCGTGAATGAAAATTGTTGTCTCTGTAAATGTTCTATCGAATTATTTTTCTTTACTGATTTTTGGTAGTCTCAAAAGTGTAATTTTCATCGCTTTGCCGTTTGTTTTCAGGCGTTCATAAACATTGCTCGCAGGAGTACTCAAAATGCCAAGCGTATCAAACGCTTTTTAAGATTACACATCGTTATAAAACTGTTAACAAAAAATAGACTCAGTAAATTCTTTATCACGTTGAAGCGTAACTCTTTTGAAATTTCTTCGCAAATTTGGCGCTTGTCAAAAGTTAGAACCGGCTGGCCGTATAGGTGATTTTGGAAATTTTTTGAACGGTTTCGCTAATTAAAAGTCCACGCGTGCCTCTATATGGTCCTGAATATTCAATGAATGCAATTTGTCTTGAAAAATTGTGAAATACTGCATTTTGTACGAGGTCTGTATGATAAAAACAGCGCCTCGTAGAACTCTTTCTCCTACGATGTGGTGTATAAAATAAAAAATAAAAGATTGGTTTGCACGCACCCAGATTTATTGGCAAGAAGACTATTTTTTGGGTGTACATATAAGGCTATATCAAGTCGATACAAAATTTGTTTCACTCCAAAATCACTTAGCTTTTCCCTCAAAAGTGAATGTGCCCTTACGTTAACTGATTTGTGGAATACAAAATTATTGTTTGATTTAAGTTATGAATTTATCAATGGGAGCTTCGCTTTTAGCTGTGGCTAAATATATATATTAGAAAATAAGAACCTGATTCAAATTTTAGGTTAAACAGGTTCTTATATGGAGGGGGCTTAACTGGCAAATTTTACCCTACCAGGTTCTTAGTCACGAGGTTTTACTGTATGCCTTGACGCGTCTAACTTTGTATTGCTAAGTGAGTTTGCTCTCATAAAGGCGATTTGCCCAAAATTGGAATCACACAAAACAGTCTGGCTGGGAAGTAAGCCACACGTCGGGTAGTTACTAGGGGCCCGTTTCTCGAAAGTCCCCGTAACTTTTCGGGTCCGAAATTAAATGTTCAAATCGAAATATAAAGAATAAGAGCGCTGGTCCTGGCTAGCAAACTACTCCATTTTGTTTCCGTAACTGATAGTTTTATCATGTTAGATGCAGAACTATTGAATTCTCTATCTTGCATGTAAACCAAAACAGCTTTACGGGCCCGCTAATTATCGAGACTTTCGAGAAACGAGCCCCAGTAAACTACAGTTTTCAGTGATTATTCCACGTTTACGTTCAGTCTCCACGATATTGCCAACCTACCTGTATTGTTATGATCCGGATGGGAATTTTCCATGGTCAACGTCCAAGGCCCAATGGCCGTCTCTCCCCAGTTATGTAACGTCATGAGAACCCAGTTTAAGTCCTTTGCTCCAAACGCAGCATCAGCCTCTCTGTAGTGTGTAAGGTTGGACACAGTTTCCCGAGGAGACGTGAGCTTTATCAGTAACTCCCCACGAAGTGTGTAGGTCAAGTTGACACTGACTTCAACGTGTTCAAGGTAGTTTATTTTGTCGCCGCAAATATCGTCCCATTTACTTAAATCGATTGTTTCTTTGGAAGTCCCTGTAGAGCCGATACGACTGAAAGACAAGGAGATATATATAGAAACCAAAATCGAGTGTCAATACTAATCGCCTGGCATTATGGAACCCGTTGCATTCTATTACTTGTAATCCCAAACCGTTTCTTTGTTCTCCTCGGTTGGGTTCTTAAGCCACCAGCGGCTGTATATGCTGTTGAGTCTAGTTTTTTAGTACTAAAAAATGAAAAGACATTGGGGTGGAATTTACACTACGCCCTACCGGTTAACGCTACGACGCGGGATCGTACAAGTAACAATGCTAGGAACTCTTTTCCACTTGACTGCAACATCTACCATCCGCTTAGCATCCATGAGACCAAACCCAACGTAGTCATTAACTGCATCGGAAAACAAGTCAGAGAAAAGACAAATGAAATAATAATAATAATAATAATAATAATAATAATAATAATAATGACGATGATGATGATGATGATGATCAATCAATCAATGTCATCAGAACTCACGCTACCGGTGACCACGAAAGCAGATTGCCTCAAGATTTAGCTGTCTAAATTTTCTCATGATTTAGATTCATGTACGAGTATAAAACTGATTTTGTCTTCATGGCGTGTGGTATCAGTGTAATTTGTTAAAAACCGCTGTTGGTAATTCACTTTAAGGGTGAATCGTCGTTTACCCGTTTTTTTTTTCCTAAGTACCCTACACTCCTCGTTTTCTAATCAATATATAGCACAATTACCCTTCTCCAAAACGTTTCTGTACGAATTACCGAATACTGATAACAAATACCCTTTAAAATATGATATTAAAACCTCGGGATTTAACAAAGAATGCATGGGCTTAGCGCTTTTGCCCCCCAGAAATAACTGACTCTGACTGGAAAAAAGCCTGTATTTCATCAAACTAAACAAAAGGTTCGTACCAATTTGGACTTAACATCTGTCTTAAAACAGAATTCAAGCATTTACCTTTAATATCAGCTTTATTGATGTTCCAGTGGCCATCGTTAATATTGACAGGGTCTGGCCGCGCAGTGCGCACAATGATGTGCTGGACATCCCGCCAAGAGAGGTCTCCACTTAAAGCAAAGAAACTATGTTACACAGAGCTGACAAATCTAAGAAACTCTCTTCCGACATTAGATAAGCTCTAACTCTAAGATAAAGGCCTTAAACGTAATTCTTGTGTGACGCGACTCCGGTCATCGAAACGTCATTTTAACACCAGTAGGTCTAGTGATACATCTCAGGTTTTAACCCTACCAAGTACAAGTAAAATCTCAAACAGGTAAATGCCCAACCCGTGAAAGAACGTAACTAAAGCGACAGCATAAAAATCGAAATATATTACCTGCCTTGAAAACTAGTCCCTCTCTTTACATATAGTTTGAAATACTGCAGTGTTGGCTAAAAGTGGTGGATCCAGGGGAGGGGCCCGGGGGGCCCGGGTCCCCCTTTTTTTTAGACCAAACTGAAGTCCGAAGGGCCGAACAAATTTTTTTGGGAGACCGCCCCCCCCGCTTATGTAAGAGTCTGGATGATCCCCCCCCCCCCTTATCTCAAGGTCTGGATCCGGCACTGGTTACAAAATACACATAGTGAGGAAGATACCAACTGAATACCCACAATCGTACAAGGAAATGTAAGAGTGAACAGTTAACACATAGTATCAAGGGCATATGTTGGTTTTATTGTCCACAATTTAAGAGGGAAAACTCACTTTGCACTCAGCATCAAGGCTATGAGTCCAGAGGCCATTGCTGCAGCGGCTGAGCTGGCACCAAAGTTCCCTGTGCAGGCCTTGTTTGTATCAGCAGTAATCTGTAAATAACAAATGAGATGTATATGTTTGGCGTATTAACCTTTGCCCACAAAAATTTAAAACATCACAACCTTGACTGAGATGACCAACAATAAATGAGTACAATATAATTTTTTTTAATAGAGCAATTCATCAATTCTTCTATCATGTGAATTATTCATAGACCCCGTTTACACGGATCCGGACAAAGTTTTCAACACACGAGTTTGTTACCTGTTCAGTCCGTTTACACTGAACCGCGCAAATTCTTTTGCAGATTACAGTACTTGTACTTCCGCTTCCGGTTTTAGGTGCGATTTTGATTAACAGTTAAATGAACACGTGACAGTGAGGAATGAAGTCATGTGTTTTGATTCTTACGCGTTGAGAACAGTTGAGTTGATATTTCTGTGTTTTATCACGTTGATTTAGTGTTCGCGTTTAACAGTCGACTCCACGACAGTACTATTTACACGATTGTGACTCATCAAAGGCACGTAACTAGGCTTCAGGCTTTTACCGCGCAAACGAAACTGGGCAAAAACGCACACGGCTCAGGTGTTTACCCGAGTCTGCGTTAAAGTGGAACCATACACAGGTAAAAAATTTTGAACCTAATTCTGATCAGGTAGAAAAATTGCAGAGTTTACCGTTCAATAACGTGCGGGATTCCGTGCGTCCCGTGTGAACGAAAGGCGGATCCGTCTGCCCGCTCAAAATTTATCCGGACCCTTGTAAAACAAGATCTTAAGATGGCACCATTATTATAACACGGGCATCGAACTATATGACAACTTTGTTTTGTTGTTAAGTTTTTAAGATCTGTCTCATCTTTTAAGTTTCGTTTTTGTTTCATTACGTGGGTCCTAGCGAGGTTAGTCTGGATTTTGTACACATAGGTATTTTCCTGTGTTAATTTTTTGCTTTTACTTGTACTTGAATTTTTGCTTAGCTCGAGAGCTTGCTTAATGTCAATTTAGGAATATTCTACGCTTGCCATTGTCAGATGTAAGTTTTACATAGATGGACGTGTTTGTGATGTTAGAGCTGACTTTGGTTCATTAGTTTCGTTGAAGTTCCTGTTTGGGTTTGTTAACCGGCGTTTTAGTTCTTCATTGGTTTGTAGCTTCTAGTGTGCCGATCGCAACCATGTAGGGATAGTAATACCAAAACATTACCCACACAGCCGCGAGTTTACCTTGTTTTTATTCCCACGGTCAGCTGACTCAAACATGACCAGCTCTGGCTATAAAAACCGTTACTATTTGACTTGTTAGTAAGAGAGTTAGGATTCAGAGGGGAGTTAGAGTTATGAGTTAGTTGTGGTTGTAAGAGCTGCAGAAATCAAGACGAATAAAGACCAAGATGTAAGAAGTATACTTTCGGCACCTCATCGCTTAGCGAGCGAGTTGCTCGAACACACCCCCAAAAGTTTCATAACTTGTTCGCTTTTAGCACGATGGTCACGAAACTTTGAGAAGCCTGCAGTTATAATTACACTGTAATTTTCAGGGAGTTATAATAACTCCTCTAGTGGGGCTAATTTAACTCCTTACAGTGGAGTTATTTTTCGTGGAGTTATTTTAACTCCAAAAAGGAGTTTAAAGAACTCTTTTTCAGGAGTAAAAGTGACCCCAGATATTGAGGAGTTAAAATAACCCCAAAAAAGGAGTTATCCTGTACCTAAAATTTTTACTCCACTTTCAGAGTTAAATTAACTCCAAAAGAGTAAAAACAACCCCTGTAAAAAGTTTTTCGGATAATTTTAACTCCAAGACTGGGAGTAAAAAGAACTCTTTTTCAGGAGTAAAAAATGACCCCAAATTCGATTAAATTAGGTCAAAAAACCCCAAAAAGGGGTTTCCTGACCTAAAATTTTACCTTTTGCAGTTATAATTAAAAATTACCGTGTAGGCAATACAATAAAAACCCGCGTGCAACAGCCTAGTGGTACAAGATCCTGCTGGCAGAAATTTGCCACTTTAATACCTAAAAATGTAAGAACCTGTTCAGCCAAGCAAAATCACGCTGGTTCTTGAACAGT
This sequence comes from Porites lobata, assembly GCA_942486035.1. Taxonomy (NCBI): domain Eukaryota; kingdom Metazoa; phylum Cnidaria; class Anthozoa; order Scleractinia; family Poritidae; genus Porites; species Porites lobata. Next base: position 2,617,976 of record CALNXK010000029.1, read on the forward strand.
GAGTGTGGGTTACAGCTAAATTATGATAAAAATTTTAACCAAGGAGTTCGACTTCGAGATTGCAAATTTATAGTACAAGAATATACTAAGTTCGTTCCCTAGTCGAGCCCCCAAACAATGTACAAATCTTTTATCCAACCATACTTTGATTATTGCAGCGTTGTTTGGGAGGGTATGGGCTCAAAACTGGCTCTGAAGCTTCGAAAACTCCAAAACCGTGCAGCTAGGACCATCACTTTTTCTAGTTATGAGTCTAACTTCGACCCTTTATTGCAAGAGATAAGGTGGGACAGGCTTTTCATACGCCGAATTAGGCTCCTTGCAATCGAAATGTTTAAATACCTTTGCCAAAAATCTTTGAAAATGAGGACCATGGGTTTCTCTTGTAGATTCCCTTTGCCTCTCCCCCAAACCAACTATCAATTACCCGAGGATTTGCGTAAATGGAGGTCGATGAATTCATTCAAATCTAAATTGGTCAACTTGCTTCTTCTCCATCTGGAGAGAAATCACTGCCTTGAAACAAAACTTATATAACCTTGGTTTCTCTCGAATATTAAGTGTTGTACTTCTATATATAACTCATTAATTTACCTACCACTTCTCTGGTACCAAACATATCCTTTGTGTAGGTTACCGCCATAATGCCAGCACAAGGTTCTGCGAATGCTGGAATGGAACCGTCGCTCTTTATACCCGATATTGCAATTGTGTATATATTGTTCACGTAGCCATTGAACGCACAACTGTCTTTGACGAGGACACCTCCATTACCCGCAGCAAACACATAGATTGATCCAAGACCTCTACGTCCCTAAAAGTTTAAAAGGCTATAATCACGGAGATAGATATACTGACACAGACAAGGGGTCTTCAGATCCGAGGACGGGGAACGGCAGCGAAAAACGTTCTTTCAGTTTTTGTCGCGATTATTCGAACCCACCTACTTTCTCAAATGTAGGCGAAATCTTGAACTGATTTGAATTCCTAAGAACGATATCCAAGTTCAAAAAGAGAAATAAAATTTCGTCGTGGCTTGTTGACATCCTCCATAAAACGACCGTAGACGAGCAGTGACAGCAAAGAAATTTATTTTAAAAAACCGCACTGCACATATAGAGTTCTCGTTTTGCTTTTTTTTTTGACGCTCTCGTTGCCGTCGCCGTCATCGGATCTATGCGTAATTTCATCAGTGAACACCCCTGGGAGTGTCCACACTCAGTATACTACTCTAGTAAGGCAATCCAATGTGATTAAAACTACTTACTAGTAATAACCAAAGGTGACAGAATGCGCTTTTGCGGGTGACAACGATCGACGGTCAAAACGCTCTTGCTTCACCGATAGAAGGTCCAAACGCGCGTGATGAGATTGCGCTCTATGCATTCCATTCATTCTTAGTGGAAGTGAAAACGAAGCTGGCTATATTCCTTACTTGAAAATTGTGAAATCGACGCTGTTCAAAAGAGTCGTAACCGACGTTTCGGCAATGCTTCCTTCTTGAGGGTATGTGCATGCGTAGTAGCAACCTGGATATTAGGATTGCGGGCTCCTCTTGTCGCCCGCAAAAATGATGATTATATCGACGATTAAAAATGACAATAATACTATCTAGGATACTCCTATTAAGTCTGAGAATGGCCAAATTTCACACACTGTAAAACTAAAAAGATCTGTTTCGGCCCCAAAATGCCAATTTAGCCCTGTGATCGCAGAGTCTGATTTTGCCTCTCATAAGGCCATTTGACCATGAGCTGAACCCAAAAGGTTTATCACATATCCAGTCCAGCCCATTCTGGAACTCATTTCAGCCCAAGAGTCCAAATCAGCCTTAGAAAATTTAAATGTATTAGACCCAAAAATAGCACTTCTTGTTCTTACTGAAATGGCACCATTTTGGAGGCTAAAAATAGATTTTTTTTGATTTACAGTATACTCAGAGCCGAAAAACGAAGACCTGGTAAGCAGTTTTCCTGTGAATATACGAGGCCCACAACATTCGCGCTAGTTCACGCCAGCATTGCTAGTACGTTTAAGATTGGTTTCTTCTGTTATGTAACAAATCAAAAGAAATACAGTCGAAGCTATAGTAAGCAACCACCTCGGAAATTCAAAAACGTGGTCGTAACTAGAGCTGGTCGCTTACGGAATGAGCTCTCGCAAGCGTCCGCATCGTAAAACAATAGACGGTGGTCGCTTACGAGAGCTTCGGAAAGTCATTAATAATTCATAAAGAAAAAACAAAAGAAATTAATGCTTAATGAGTGTCTTTATATGTGATATCGACGCAGCTGAACTTTACTTCCAATTTTTTAGACCAAAATAACCCCAAATCCAAATATTAGTGGCAGAATGAGTTGATCTAGATCACAGGATTTTGAAGCCGTTCAATAAACCCACAGTTCGTGTTTTATCGGGTGTTCACGGATGTATATGAACAAGACTCTGAGTGGTCGCTTACGAGAGCTTAAAAACAAAGGAAAAGTCCGATTGGGTAATCCCAAAAGCGATCGCCGTCACTCACGAGAGCTTTTCATTACAAAGTTTAAGTCAGAGTTTAAACGGGGTTTCACAAAGGTGGACGTAACTAGAGCTGGTCGCTTACGAAAGTGGCCGCAAGGAGAGCTTCGACTGTATCTGAGATAGCCTGCGAGCAAGCTCTCTTATTTGGGCGAACGAAGCGAGAACGCGCGAGCGAGCAAGCGGCGAAGCGATCGCTGAACTCACTCCGTAAAAGATGACCGGCAGAGGTAGAAAATATCGCTCAACCTCGTTCCCAGGGTTCTCTCCTACCCGCCCTACGTAGGGGTAGGAGAGAACCCTGGGAACGAGGTTGCGTTTGAGGTAATTGATGCAAAGCTGTACGTGTGAAAGTGTTGGATTGCCAATAGCATATTGCGAGCCGGGGATAAGTCGTACCGAGTTTGTAGTTCTTTTGGAATGAAAATCAGTACCCTTCATCAGTGGTATTCGTTTGTGTCAAGCGCCTTGTTTAGTTCTGGAAACGAGAAGAGAGAAAGTGAAGAGAGATTCAAGCGCCCGGTTCAAGCGCTGCCTTCCAACGTCGGTTTCTTCACCCAATTGAATTCCACTGAGTAGAAAAATTCAGAAACATGTACATGACAATGTAGCCTGTTCAGCTTGACTGTCAAGAAGGATAAGAGAAAGAGTAGTAAGCAACTGGACTAAAAAGTAAGAAACCTAGTCCAGGAAAACGCTGTTCTCCAGTTCCGGAACGGACAAATATATCGATGTTGGTGATTGCGACGGGGAGCCGTGGACGACTTTTCAATGTAAACGAAATGAGAATCAAAGTATCGAGTTCTTATCCGAGCGGACACATTGAAGTTCTTTGTCCCTTGGATAAAAAAAATATCACTGGTCAAAAACGTTACTTTGATGAGTGGAAAGCTGTTGCAAAAGCGATTCATAAAAAAAGAAATTCTACGCGCCCCCGGCTGTCTAATCTTGACAGGTGGTTGTTACTTTTCTAATCTGCGGCCAACTGCGGTGACAGTTCACGCTTTGCAGTGTCCCGGGGTTTCCGGGATGGAAATGAAAATTTATGAGTGATCGTTGCACGCTCTCCTTTCTCTCCCCTGACTCTGGCTTTAGCATCTCCTCTCGCGTGCCTCTCGCGCGTCTACTTTTCACGACATCCCCCAAATGAAGAACTTGCTCACAGGCTATATCTGAGATCGAGGAACTAACCTTAATAAAATTCTAATGGTATTTGCCATATCTCCACCACCCGTTCATTTGTTATTTAGAAGTAACTTAACTCACCTTTTCTGTGCCACTTTTTAATGCTCGTTGAGTCAAGGGACCTGGGCCCTCAACTTCAAGCCCCTTGCTGTTTGGTCCCCAACTATTTGAATATATGTCAATGAGATTTGTAGCGTGGCTGAGAGCTCTTGCGGTGTCAGCATCGGATGCTTTCTTCTTAAAAAACAGGCGAATGCCTTAAAAGAATAACCAAAGATAAATGCTTAGTGACAACCACAAGCAGTACAGGGTCAGTAAAGGAAATGGTACCGGCCGCAGCAGTTATATCATGTTGCAAACGCCGATTGGGCCAAACACATACACTTGAGAAAGACTAATAATCACACATGGTTACAACAAACCTAGGGTCAATTCAATAAAACCTTTACAAGTGTAATTTACAAGTGTAGCTATTGTTTCCGGACCCTAAAACAATGGCTTGAACTCAGCAGGGCCTCTGAATGGCTACCCCAGCGCTTTAACCGTTCGGCCAAGATGCCTCTCGTGTAGGCTAATGGTTAGTTACAAGAAATGTTTCAGCTTCTCTTTACTGCATTATGCACAAGATTTAGGATACATGACTTCATTTAAGAATAATAAGAGAAAGGCAATAATCGACACCTACACAAAACTTACCTCCAAGCTTGGCATTGAATGCCAGTCCTACACCACATTCTCTGTTATTGGCCACAGCACAAATTACTCCTGCACTCTTTTCACCATGTCTAAATAAAATTTATTATTATTCATTCAAAATATTTCCCCGATTGGCTAAAAGCACACGCATAATTCCCCATAACCAGCTACCGATGACCAAATTTGGAAGAATTTTGCGATTAATCAACCGATGACGTAAAAAATGCAGCGTCCTTGCAGGTTAATGCACCGTTAACCGAGAAGACCTGGGGATGAGGTTAAGTTGTGTTGGTTGTGAAAACAAAAATGGCGGACATTTCACTCGTTCTAAGAGTAAGAACTAGGCGAAATAATTGCTAAAAACATGGCAAGAACAGCAAGAGGACAAGTCGAAGGGCAACACCTGCTATTTGGAGAATATCTGCAGAGCTGAACAACTCTAAATGTGCACTATCGAAGATGAACTTAACATCGAAGGACGTAACCATTGATTAGCTTGTTTTTAAACTAGGAATTATTTTGAATGAATAATAAAACAATTATTGAATTCGGCTTTCGTATCATATGAAGAATTATGGAGATGTCGGACGGTGTTCTCGATCTCCATAATTCTTCATAAGACACTCAGCCTCATTCATTAATTGTTAAATATTCATTGTAATTCTACAGTTAAAATTACAGCTGTAATGAGACAGGATCAATTAGTGAGAATTCTTTTTTATGAAAAATAAAAGATAAACAGTATGGCACCAAAACTAAACAAAACTTCAGAGTCTTAATCACAAGGACATCCCTAAATATAACATGTTACCAAAAAGACTATTGTCTAACACATTTAAAAGGTGCACGGCCATTTAACGGTCGAGACTAAAAGATGTCCAGCGAGCGTTAGCAAAGGTTGGATCAAAATGTTCAACTATTTTCTTTGCTCATTTAATACATGTTACCCCATGATTAAAAATTCAACACGTTGTTCGTCATAATTATACCCATGAAGCTGGTCGCCACTTGATGGTAAAGGAGAAGTGTCATTGTCAACAACATCTAAACTTGCGCTTCCATCCTACAAATTAGAGTGCAAAAAAAATCCATTTTGCGAACTAGGATGTGCTAGCCTCCCACGCAGACGTTCTCAGGGGTTCTTCACGCGTTGCTGCCCCACAAAGGAACGCGTGACGAACTAATAAGAACGTCTGCGTGCAAGGCTAAGGATGTACTTGCTCATTTTCACAAGAAAGGTTTTGCACTAAGCCTCGTTTTGAAAGTGACAGTTTCTAGAACTCAGAAATAGCCTGATAAGCAAGTGAAGGATAAATAATAATAATAATAGTAATAATTATAATTATAATTATAATTGTAATAATAATAATAAGTTTTCAGCCTTAGGCTGTTAGACAAGGCTTTCCGTGTGATGTAAGGTAAGTAAGGCAAAGGCGCACACGAGCCAAAGGCCCACACGGCTGGAGCTTATACCGGTTTCCGTAGCACGAAGCAAGCCTAGGAGTATTGCTACTCCCCCCTGGACGGGATACTAGTCCATCGTAGGGTTAGCCCCCAGCAGTATGTCGCCTGTACCCATTTATACACTTTGGTGAAGAGAGACAAAGTGGAGTAAAGTTCCTTGTCTCAGGAAACAACGCGACGGGCGAGGTTTGAACCCAGGACCTCCAGATCTAGAGTTTGAGGTGTTAACCGCTCGGCCACACACGCCTCCACTTCCGTGTGATGAAGAACAAGTTAAAAAATGCTAGTATTTGAAGTTGATTGATGATACTCGTTGTAAAGGGGCAACTGCCTCAAAGGATTAACTCATCATTCAAACAATGCACCAAACCTTAACTTTTGTTTATAAGAAACCAAATGTGAGTAGTAATGTAGTGACAAGGGGGGTGCTGATCTAACTCAAGATAGGGGCCAAGGGTTTGATTCTGGGCAAGCCGTATTTTTTTATTCTTATATTTTCCAATTTTTTTTTCCTCTTGGGTTTTCCCCCGTTATTTCTTCTCCTGGGCCCAGTTGTTTGAAGGCCAATTAAGCCTTAACCCAGGGTTATATTTAACCCGGGTTTCATTTTCCTTTTTCAAAAGCATTTTCTCGGATAACTTTCTCTCTATTTTTGAGAGCATCCAATCATCAACTTGTTGACAAAAGAATTAAACTGAATTTACTTAATTTAAGCTTTCATATCTGAATTTAAATTTTTAACTAACCCTGGGTTGTCTTAACCCAGCTTTGAACAACCCAGACCTGGCCCTTTACCTGGGCTTTGCGTTACACATATTTTAAGTTTTTTTAACAAGCCCCCTTTTACGCACACATGGATGATACAGACACTAGGACATGTCTGTCTCCTCGGGCTCCGTATTAACCAGGTATCACACTGTAGAAAGCCCAACATCTCAACAATCTTTATGAAAAGTAGGCAACTGAAACAATCTCATATGTGTGATTCTCCACTCAAAAATCCTCTCATTTGTCAAATACACTCACAAGTCTATTGGTACTTCCGATACAGTGTTTGTGCCCTCAGAAAGATGATTAAAATTTATAATGAGGTCAAACATAGATGAACTAAAAACTGAACGACTAATTTAAACTTTTGCAGAGTTTAAAATGTACTGGCTCACCTGCAAATAGTTGTCATAAATTTCAGGATGTTGGGGGTCAAATCCTTCATCTACCACAGCAACAACCACTCCCTTACCTGTAATATTACTGTTCCAGGCGTCAATCACGTTGTATGTAGGTCCATCAGCTCTATTCTGGATACAACAAAAAAGCTTCCCTTGTTTCACAACATTTTCTTTAAGCATAAAATGTGAGAAGAGGATAATTATAGCATTGCAATCATAATCTAAATTAGAATTTCATACAAAAACACTGAATTATACATACATATTTAGTAAATGAAATATTTTATTCTCATGATCTCCGATGAAAAGTTGCAAGGTGATGGTTCTAGCTCATGTCACGTTCTGATGGTTTTAAGTCAACTGCATAAAAAGCTAAACCAATCAAACATATCCAACACCACCCAACAATGCCGGATGATAATTATATTGGATCAACATGCTGCATGAATTCAGTAAGGGTTTGATTTGCCCTGAATTTCTTGGAACTGCATTACACTAAAAAACATAACCAGTTGCACTTACAATATACCACATATCAGGCCACCTTCGATCATTGAAACGATAGACTTGTGACTCAGAGAGCAACTTAAAAGACTTCAACAGTTGCTGTTCAACCATTTGAACCTGCAATGAAGTGATAAAGCCATCACTCACTGAATTGTCTTGAATGTCTATTCTGACTCACAAATTAATGACATTGTGATGAAGCCACAAAAGTAGTAATGTGGTCTCACCTAGACCAATTTATGCAACTTAACTCACTGCTAAAATAGGATTCATGCATATAGATTATTGATTAGACAGACAAGGTCTGTTTGGGGTCAAGACGATGACTTTAAGATGGGTGTCACCTCATTGATGCAAGAGGATACCATTCTCTAACGACATCTTAAGCCATCCTCTTGCCCCACAGGTGGTAGCCATTTGTGAGTGGGTTGGGGATGACATCATCAGTGATCACCAGCCCTTAGCCTTTCCAAAGCTAAAAGACAAGACCTTCAACAGACCCAACAGGACACGAAACTTGTCAAATCTCCATGAATATATCAATATATTTGCAGTAGTTCTTTCTTGCCTCGCTTACAAAATCTAATTCATTAAGTAGCCAAGGGTGAAAAAGTCAAGCACATAACAAATTGATCAGGATGAGTAATCATACAAACAAATAATCCAAATTCAAAGGCTCCTTGGTAAATAAACATAGAGGAAAATTACTTTTAATTATTACAACTACAAAACAGTAACAAGTTGCATTTTTCCATCAACTGCCAGAATGAAATAAACAGACCCTTTTTTGTTGGTTTCAGCTTCTAACAGAATTATCTGAACTTTATTTAAATATGCTATATTATTTCCAAGACATGCTTAACCGGTTATAGTGTTCCAGCATTACATGTACCTTACTAACAACACTAATAATATAATTTATTGTAATTTCTGCCAACAACTGAAACACTGGAATTCACTCCACAATAAAGCTAAGTGAGAGCATGTGGAATAGGAAAAGAATGGAATGTTGTGAGCCTGCAATACGCCTTGCAAAAGGGACATTTCAATCCGTAATATACAACATTACTTTTGGAAAATCCAAGACGGAGGACATTGACATGTTCACTTCGTAAAGTTCATGACGATTTTGCTACAAACCTTAGTCGTTCACAGGGATTCATCTACCTTCAAGCTTTATTTTATCACACAATACATAAAAGTATAGGATGTATGGAGTTCTGGTCGCCAACATGGCGACTAACTTTTGAATCTTGGTCACCAGCACAGTAAACTTAGGTGCATTGGCAACTGTATCTGGTGCAATTTCGTGCCCTGCCTAAGCCTGTCATGATGCCTTGAATCAGAGTGGAAAGGAACTCACAGACCACCAGTGGGTTGCTTCATGGCCATATCTACTTAGCTACCCTGGAGGAAGCCAGGCGAGCCAAACCTTTCTTTGACGGGTCCTCCACGGATCTGCCTATTCAGCCCCAATAATATACATGGTTGTATCCTTACTACCATGGTAACCACTATTACTGCTGCACTAGGGGAACATTAAAAATACCAATGCATAGTTTCTACAACTGGTTTGCTGAATCACATTTAAGCCATGTAACAGTAAAATAATGTATACCGGTATAATGGCTTGACACGTTGAATTGTGTGTGCTTTGCAAATTTATTTTCATACCGAAATATGTCAGGTAGTAATCACCTGTATGAAAATTTATTTGGAGCAGAGAAGTGTTGCTGCAAATATCCTTACCAAACCCCACTGAGAGGAAGGTAGGTCTTCAAAACAAATTTAAAGGAAAATAATTTTATATAGCAAAACTGGAATTTCCGAAGGGGTCTGGGTTCAAGCCAAACACTCAAGCATGGATATTTTCTTAAACAATGCAATCTACAGTCTCACTGTCAGTACCACACACATTTACGTGTAATTTTAATTAAGATCACATCACTGGTATAAAATAAAATAAACATGAAAGACTGACAACTGAACTCCACAATTCAGTTTAAAGTATTTACTTTCGGTTCCATCGCAAGCCCTTTATGAAGAGAGGCACTGGAACGTCTGGACTGTCTTTTCACCTTCTGATTTTGAAAACTGTAATAATTATCAATGATCTACAAAAGAGAAAATAACAATATCAATTACAATGGCTTCCTCTAAATATAAGTAAAAAAAGTCACCTAAAACTTGTGTAAAGTTATAAAATGATGTACAAGTTGATCATTGATCCACGCTTTAAAATTGAGACCTTGAAAAGAATTTATTTAGCTTAGAATTATGTTGGGTGCTTTACATGTGAGTAGCAAAAAGCTGGCTAATCAGTTTTTCATCCAAAAAAATTATGGAACAGACATACATGTTTAATATTAAGCATCTTGTCAGCACCACAACATTTCATAACCAAATCAGTAACTCCAATCTAGCTGAATGCTTCAAAGTTATTCAGCTAATTTGTGCATTGGCAATATCATGAACTTTTCTATTTTAAAGCTTCAGCTGGAATTTTTTTATTTGATTACTAAATGCTACTTTCAAAATGTTTTGAATTCAAGGTCATGTAGCATCCACCATGAAGACAGGAATTACCATAAATTCATTACAACTATCCCCGGCCACCATTACTCTGTTAGTGAAACATGGGTGAGTAAGATAAGTCCGTGTGGAGGGAAGGGAGTCCCAGAAGGCTAAAAGAATCAACTCATTGTCCGACTACACTCCCTTCCCTCCACAGGGACTTATTAGCGGAGCTCTCGCGCGCGAAGCGCGCCAGCGGAGCACCATGGGTAAGAAAATTTGGTAAACTATCCATCCGATAAAATTTGGTTATGACGTAGCGTACGCCCATAACCAATCCATAAATATTAAAGAGAGCTTCGCTTTTAGCCCTAGCTAAATCTATATATTATACTCGTCACCAGGTGCCCCGAGCTCAGTGCCAGTTTTGAATTGGACCATGCCAGTTGTGTGATCCTAATAGCTTCAGGCCACCATTTTAGTAGCTTAACGTACGAGTTCCATGGAGCCTGCTGACTTCGCATAGCTAGCTGCAGATGCTTCAGTGGATTTGTGGTTTAGAGAAATTCATAGTCCACGAGCTTCACATGTTTATTTAGCAACTGGATTCGATTTTCGTGAAAAAAAAAATTGTGCTGGTTTAGGGTTGATCAGAGCCCGTGCTGCCGTCTGCCTCCTACCTTGCCACTTTACTATGTTGGAAAGATGAGGGAGACTATTTTTCCCAAAACTTCATGTGCATATTAAGGACAACAACAACTTGCCACATTGTAAGTTTCATCTGGTCATGCTATTACTGCATTGGCCATGGTACCACATGGATGGTATGAGCAGGTGAGTGAGGAGTTAATGCACCGGTAGTTATTTGAAACCCTCAGACCGTGCCCCATCCCCTTCTTGTGGATGATGGGATAATGCGGGAACTTTCACTTCATAATCACTCCATTTTTGTTCCCCAGTACATGTAGGTGGGGGATATAACAGAAATAACAGTCTTTGCCTCCCTAACAGGGGAATAAGTGGGGCCGTCACTTTGTGGTCAGTGTTTTCATTTTCGCACTGTATACATTTTCATATTTGCTTCTCAGAACTAAGAAATATGCTTGGCAAAGTGTCTTTGAATGCCGCTTACATAATTAGACACATCTTAAATAAGACACAAACTTTACCATTTATACAAGCATATAGGAAGTGTCTTAAATGAGTCACGGATTATTTAAAGACATGAACACATTTTTTGTGCCATTTTCCAAGAACTTCACAACACCCGGCTTATTTTTCCCTGTATAATTAAGTACTCCAATTGTTTAATGACTTATTATGTAGCTGTATCGTGGAAATGACAAGAAAGACACTTATAATGATTGAATCATAATTTTCTATAAAAACTCCAGAAGACTGAAAAACATGATTTGTAATTTTTTGTTATCTCATATTTTGTGACTTCAAGTTGTCAAGTCTTCAGATAGTCTTCATTTTTTCAACATGTTCCTTAATGGCTATCATCATATCATTTGTCATCCCTTGTTACGTTTGACGATAAGAATAGACAGTTTTAAAAAGGTCAAAAAGGGAGTACAGTTGAACCTTGTGTGTGGGACCTATGGAGGCAAAGGGAGTTCATCATTCACTTTGGCCCTGAGGAGCGGAGAATTAACTTGCTTTCACTTGCATAAAAAGTGAATGCCCTTAACTCATCCCAGAGAGGGTGGTTGGGGAGGTGGGGTGGGGGTCCGAGGGTTTCAAGTGACAAGTGCATAATAAGTTCTGTGAGATAAAATTATATATCTCCCTTCATTGTTTGATATCGATTCTCAAAACTATAAAGCTGTTGGCTTGTCATGCCCTGCACAGGCTAAAATACTCTTAGGATTTTACGAAATAATTTTTTCCTAACTCATTAATCATTCATCTTTGTCATACATGCAACAGATCATGAAAAATCACTCGCAATCTTTGACAGCTACCTACATTGTAGCTGCATTCAGATGTACGTCATTACAATGGGTTTTATCATAAAGTCATCTTGGCAAGATAAACAGGTTAACTTTACAGTTTCTATTAATTTCATCAATTTCGATCCTCCACTTTTCCTCAAAAATGTCGTAAGTTTCATGCTTTTGACAAGACCGAGCGTTTATTGTGGATTACGGAACAACAACACTACCTGACTGTTCGTCATCGATAACGAGGGATATGTGAATCTACACTTAAAGAATGTTGTCAGTAAATTGTCATAATATTGAAAACTGCCGCAATATCGTAGTACCTACCTTGCCGTGATTTACAAAGCCATATTTTCGAGCCAGTCTATCAGCCTCGTAATTGTCGCCATCAATTTGCACTGTCCATCGATTAGAGTACTCCAGAGCATTTGAACCGAAAATGAAAACCATAAAAATCGTAAAAAATAACGCAACTGTTGAATTCATAGCCTTTTAAAATAGGACTATCTACAACATTTGTTAAAAACATGGTAAAACTTCCGCGATTAGCTGTTTCTTGTTTTCGAATTTTCGAAAGAGAGGTTACAAAGTTATCCACGATGGAGAGTGGGGTTCGGTCGCCCTATTTTATTATGTAGGGTGAGGAGGGCAAAATGTGGTACATCTTAAATTTTCTTGATCGTTACTCGGAGAACCGAGTACGCTTACCTCATAAAATTTTACGAACAAAACTTAAGCCATTGTAATAAATTCCGTATCTCAAAGGCGCGCGAGCCCCACTTATCCTCCCTCCCGGACTTTTGTTCCCGACCGGGGGGTGCTCCTGGGAATTCTTCGTGGGTTGTGCCGCCCGGTTCTCGAAATCCTGACCCTACTTCAGACAAAAAAATGTCATTTTCCACACTCGTTTTCTGACCTGGCCTCTAAAACCCATACCCGTTTTCACATGTTTACATAAAACAGAAATTAAGAGGTTTGAAATTATGTCATTGCTGAGATTAAAACCGCAACAAAATGATTCACGGCTTAAAATCCATTTCGAATTCTCATGTTACACTTTCTTTCTTATTTATTTGGAATTGAAACGACGAACACATTGACACACAACCGTAGTTCCTTCGTAAACCATCCCGATTCCAGACCAAAATGAGCAAAATCTATACTCGTTTGCAGACTAAAACGGCCCCAAAACCCTACCCGTTGGGCCGGCACATACCCACACGGCTTATATAAGGGAGTACCCCCCCGGGCTTTTGTTTGACCTCTCGCGGGTTTTTGGCTGACGCAAAAAGTAAGGGCTGTTTTGCAGTCTGAAAGTCCAGCGAAACTGAAGCTCGTTGGGCTTGTCCAAGGTGGACATTTTTAATATTGTGGTTTTTACGCATACCCTAATACTGAAAAAGCTCGCGCCCGGGGATAGTCACACTCGCAGCCCTTTTTTGGATGTCACGCAACGCTCCCCCCAAAAGAACGCTGTCCTTTCGGGGGAGCGTTGCGTGACGTCCAAAAAAGGCTGCGAGGAGACTAGCCGAGGGACGGATAAGAGCGTTTGGCGCCCAAGACATTTCTCCCGTACTTTTGCCATTTTTGTGTCGTTGATCCCTTACTCAAATATTATTAGTACCTAAACAGCCGATCACGGAAGTGTCTCCCTTACCTTTCATTGCACGACAGGCTACAAATTGTAATGTTTACCAAAAGAGGCTGTAAACCACGATATTGACTTTATGAAGGCCGGGCCCCGAGAAAGAAACCCAACAACGACTCAACAACCCGCTGGTCATCCTCAATGAGGAAAACGACGGATATAGTTATAAGAATACCTACCCCCAATCGTTTTTCTTCGTTTTGTCATGATTCATTTTACTGCACGACATAAAAAAATGTTTTCTGGCAAGAGCCATTATGGCTCTTGTTTTCTGGTTTTTATACACTGAAAATATGTCGATACGGTAATATCATCGACCCATCACCCTTTCTGCATCGTTTTACACCTTCTTCCGAAGCTAGCCTGTACACAGACGTTGTTTTATTTTTATTTTCGTTTTTTTTTGGAAAACATCGGCGTGTGCGAAAGGGAGGCGACTTCGCAAGCGAGGCGAGCGAGAGCGAGCGCGGAGCGTGAGAAAGAAAAATAAATAACTCCGAAGCTGATTTGGAGTTCAATTTGTAAACAGTCCTCGAAATCCAGCACCTTTTCTTCTTCCCTAAGTTCGCTTTATTCTGACCGCCGTTCTGACTGATTGCGAGTTGCTTTCACAATTCATCAAAACCCCCAATGTAATCCAATCTGATCCACGTCTACCACAGCCATCAACGTTTTTTTCTCTTGACTTAAAAAACCACTGAGTATCTACACTTTGATTTAGCCAACAATTATTATTAATAGCTCAAAGAATCAAACATTTCCACGCCACATTTTTTTCAATTCTCTAAACAGTTTTAAGTATTTTTTTTTTCTGGGACAAAAAGGAAATTTGTTTTTAGCATTAAACACTGGAATTGCTCTTTTCTTACGTTATAAACCTGTTTCGTGCTGAAGTTGCTAAATCTGACTATTTTATATGGAAAGAAGCTCATTTGAAACAAACTGTAACTTTCTTAATTGTGATTTGACAGTTGTTTAGTACGTGACAACTAATCCACAAGAGGTTTTGTTTAACTTTTCTCAACATTATTGGGTCATTTCATTTATGTTCCCTCGAAACTGTATTTCCTGTTGTAATTTCCAGTTTATTCAAAGGGCGATTCTTACCTTACAGTTTTTTTAAAACAGTTTTTGAGCAGTGTCGTTCTGCTTTAAGAAAAATTAAATTGGTGTTTTCGATTTGTTGTGATAAATATAGCGGGATATCGATAAAAACTTCCCCTTCTTATGATTCCTTTCCCACTAGAAATTTTCGTTTCCATAAAAGGAAATCCTGGAAGGACCTAAAATCTTAGCTCAGCCAGTAATAACATAATAAGAATAAGGAAAAAGAATAAGTATTGCTTAAGCGCACTAAAAGTAAAATCTCCCTTAACGCTAAAGCACGTATAAGAGAAGAAAAACGAAATTGTCGGTCACGCTTTTAGTTGCGGTCACACTGAGACAGTGACGAAAAGAAAATATTTGTATTAAGCTTAGGCTGCAAACACGACAACATCTGCCTGTTACATGTTGTTTAAATGAAATCTCTCAGCATTTTTATATCTACCATTCAATTCGAGAGCAGACAACTAACTTCTATAACTTCTACTGAAGTGCTTATCGCAGCTAACAGTGTCAGAAGAGTGGGTGGAAAGAGAAAACTCCTGATTGCGATTGTCGATAACACCAAGAAAAAAAAACAATGAAAGTTTGATGATTAAACTGCTCAGGAGGACTTGAAACCCAAACAAGACCCTTAATTGAGGTAAAACTAAAGTTCAGCTTTGACTCCTAAAAATGCCTACTTCTAACCCATTCCAAGCTTGAAGATAGTAGTGCAGTCGTGCAGTAAAAAAGTGATGCAAAAAAAAGGGGGCTGGGGAGAGAAATTGTTGAATTTTGACCTTGTTTACCAAATTAGTGCCTTCCCTTTCAGCTTCCAAAAGACGTACGAGCAAAATATAACGAAAAAAGTGAATCGCTGACCAATAACTGACAGGAGATGAAATGTCCTTGTCAGGTACGAAATTGAAAAACTAAAATACTTGGCAACCTAAAGTTACAGCACTGTATTAACTGCCAACTGAAGGCAAACCGCCAACATAGGACAGTGGAAACACCTATAAATTACGAAAAGCGCTTGGTCTACTTAAAACGTTCTTCACGCACATTGCTTCCCAAGCAAGCAAGAGGTATTTCTTCATCATGAAGGTAAAAACGTATAGTTACCCTTTAATTCTTCTCCATTACAGTGAATCGAAAAAGGTGCTTTAGGTATGAAGTGTCAAAAAAGGGAGTCTTTACGTACGTTGTCTTAACTTGCAATGTTAGTATCGCACACCCTTTGTGTTCTTTAGTTCTGATCCATCTCGACTTGATTTAGCGGCAAAAATATGAACTCCAGTCAGGTTCATTGAACATAAACGTAGGTTTTCACCGCCAAACCAAATGGAACATGTATTCCGCTTGTACGTAAACTGAAAACCATTGTAACCAAATGTTGTATATATAATCAGTTCTCTGTAGCTTTTATTCTTCACTCCATTAAAGCATATTTCTTCACATGTTCATATTTTAGAATTCTGTACTCTGTTCTACACTTAAAGGATTCATCGACATCAATGCGCGCAAAACTTGATGATCTAAACTCAATCCACACACTTGTTCAGCTCAACATCTCCGAACGACTACACAGTTCTAACAAAAGCTCAGTTTTCAGATCACGTGACGGGTTTTCCCGCCACAATGACGCAATAATTTCTAACACACTCCCCGCCTTGATTGACACGGGTCAATCAACAACGAAACGAATAAAATAACAAATTAAAGGAAAAGAGTTCGCTGTTCTTTGACTTAATGTTAATGTTCACTGACATGTTCCTGTTCAGCATTTCCCACGAAGGTAACAGGGAAATCAGTGTTTCTGTTCTCCATTGTGCATAACTTGTTCATGGCACTTGAGGATTACCAATCTCGTAAAGCAATGTTCTCTAGGCAGAAGTACAGGAAATTTGGTATCATAGGGTAACGACGACAGACCTATTCTTCCTTGACATCTGACTACACCTTCACTGTCCTGATAAAGTCCCAGAGTCGACTTCATTTGCTGGTACTTGTCACTGTTCAGGATACCCTTTTGAACGTGTTTAATCCACTTCTTCTCAGCTTGCTTGTAAACTTGCAAGGATTCTTCTTGGTCAGCTGATCCGTCCCTTCTCCTTTTCAATTTTTTGACAAATAGCAACACAAGTGAAGTAACTCTTATGAGCTTCGTGAGGGAACTGAGATTCAGATTGATGATACAGGATTGATGATATTTCAGTTCCAGATTTGGCTTCTTGTTTTTCGGTACACGTGTTCAGCCGGGTTTTCTGACGTAGGACAGTACCTCCATTGCTCAGGCGGTGCATTTCGTCTGATTTCGCTCACGCGATTCTCCACAAATTGCTTGTATTCATTGAACATAAACGTCCAATTGGTTTTCACCGTCTTGACAAACCAAATGGAACATGTATTCCGCTTGTACGTAAACTGAAAACCATTTTGCTTGTTCTCTACAGTTTCTCGTAGCTGTTGCAGTACTCGGCCTGGCTTATACAACCCTAGTTCCAAGCATATTTGGAAAGGTGAGATAGTAAAATGCAATTTTTAGTATTTTTGTCTCAGAAAAGACAATGTATCAAAAAGGTTGATTATCGGTGTCATGAAGCCTTACGATATTCCCTTAATACTATAATAGATACGATACCGCGCGATGTACTGAACTCAGTTGGCGGAGTACTGTTCTAAACTAGAGAGCAGAAGGTCGCGAGTTTAATTCTCGGAGTCGGCCCAGTACCAGAACTGCCGGGCACACGAGTGGGTCATATCGTGGCTTTGACAACCACGTAAACTTACGATAGCGGTCCCGTCTCCAGTAAGGGCCTCAACCAGTAGTTTCGTGTTAGTGATACATTTACACTCAAAGAAGAAGGTTTCATGTACACATGTTTTTTTTTATCTTGTTTTAACTATGTTTTTAGCGTGAACTGTTAACAATGAATATTGAGGAGAAGGGAAAGGCTTTTGTAGAAGAAATTGAGATTGACGTGAGCCAACAGATTGAAATATTTCGGGTTCCTTCTCACAACGACGTCGAAGCTGCCCATTACTACCATGACTTTAAAAAGGTGAGTGTTTCAGTTAAGCTTTATAACAGAGCACTTCAAATACTTGTGATAGAACACATAACTGTGTACTTACCAGACGAATGACAGAATTCGTGTCTTGGAAAATGTTCAAAAGTTAACTCACTCTTAACTTCTTTGTTCACATTTAGCGTATGACTGCCACCAAGATTCCGTCTCAAAAAGTGTGTCACATTTCCGAAATGGATTCATCTCTTCCATCTCCTCGTAAATTGAAAGCGGACATGAAAAGGGTAAGCTAAGTACTTCATTTGCACTATTGCAGGTCTCGTAACGGAGAAAATTCATTTTGCTCTAACGGGGGTTTTTCAGGTTTTTCACATGGGTTTGTAGAATTAATATGAGGGTTACAGTAAGGAACAGTTGATAACTAGCAAACTGCCTAAATTTCAACGGACAGCTTAAACCCCAGTACTACTAAGTGCTTTATCCCTGGCATTTCGCTAAAGAGGTTTTCTATAAAGGAGTTGCTTAATTAAATGTCTTTTTGAAAAGGGCGATGAAAAACAAATTCTATACAGATGGTTTTTTAACTAGTTGCTCCATGATTATTGCAGTGTTAACCATACGTGTTCCATTTTCTACAGGCGGCTTCTCGCATTGACCAACTTCCCGTAACGACCCGGCAAAGTCTGGTCATGGTGACTGGTTCTGCAAACAGAACTCTTCTTCCAGATCAGATTTTGAAGTTTTGTGGAGCCTTGCCAATTTACAATACAGAAGTAGTTAGCAACCCAATCTATGAAAATGGAAATGCAAGTAAGTCAGCAATACATTTATTCCAGAAAAAAAGCGAGGCTTAATATTCCCCTTGAAACTAAATAGCACCCGGGGGGGGGTACTGCCATATATGGGCTATATAGGTATGTGCCGCTGTGAAGGGTATGGTTTTCAAGCAGTTGACTCTAGGATAGGGTATATAAATCAGAGCGTTTGGGTCTAGAATAGGGTACTGATCAGTTGGTTGAAGATTTTATCTAGACCAGGGAAACTGCTACTCTAGGATAGGGGGGATTTGGGGAGTTTACTCTAGTATAGGGTAGCAAAATTTAGCTGAACTAGCTCTAGTATAGGTTAAGAATTCCAGGGTCCCAGCAGCACATCCCCACCCAGAAATTCCTTAAGTACCCCCCCGGGATATAGCACTGATAACGAACATAGAAAGCATGAGTAAAGAAAGTGGTAACGGCAGAAAATGTTGAGAAGAAAAAGGGGCTCAAAATGCTGTAGAGCTGCGAACTGTAATGCGTTAACGGACTCCGTTAGTAGACTTGACCTATCATTTTCAATTTTAAGCTTTGTTATCACTGCTTTTAGCTCTGCACTTCACTGGGACCAATAATTTTGTTTTCTTAGAAATATTATCCTCCGCTACTGAAGTAGCTCTAATTTTGACCCGTATTTGTATTTCCGCTTCCGTTGTTCACGGGCTTACATCTACCGAATATTTTTTCTGGAAGACAGTGTGTAATAAAAGCGAATAACATCGAAAGTCAAAAAAGCTTCGGGGCAGGGTTTTCGTTAAGCCGAGGGTGGGCGTTTTCCGATGTATTTCTCCAAAGTGCTTCATGCATGATCTGAAACGGAAAGAGAATGAGTTTGCCATGTATCTACTCAAATGTGCTTCGTCATTGAATGAGCAAAGACCGGACCAAAATGGCCAAGCAAAGTGTGATTAACTTTGTAAATGCATTGATATGTGTAAATCATTGTATGAATGAATGGCTGGACAGATAAGCGGTCGAATGAATGAAAAAATTCATGGCGATCAATTGGCAATGAACAAACGAACAAACTAACGAAAACAAATTAAAAGCTTGGATAGCAAACCTCTTGTAAAGCTTTTAATCACCTATTCATTTAACCCGAGCTATATGTCTGTAATTGTTTTTTTTCTGTAGTCATCCGAACGAGGCGTTATAAACGGGAGAGTATCAGGAATAACAGCATTTCAAACTTCAAGAGCTGCCTCAAGGCAGAAGACAAGGATATGTTTACATACGTGAGGGAAGGGAACTGCTTCGGCTTAAACTCTGATGCATGGGACATACGATGCAAAATGGTAACTAGAGGCTGCTATTACCTAATGACATGCAAAAAAATGCCAGAAGTGTTATACTGGAATTGTACAACTGACCATTTAACCACTGGAAATCCGTTTTGTTGCGATCCAATATGCCGGGGACAAATAATCACATAAGGAGCAAATCCGCAATAAGATCTTTCGCTTGTATTCTTGGCATTTTTTTAAATATATAAAATAGCCAGTTTCAGTTTTTTCTTCATGCCTAATTCATTGTTAGATAAATAATTAGTTTAAGGTCAATTGTCACATTTTGTGTTGTCTTAACGGTTTTTTTTCCTTAACAACAAAAGTTGTTCCAAATATATAATGGTAGCTGCCGTTTAAAATCTTACCAAAGACAGTGATGAAATGTTCTCCTCAGTTTTTTCAATAGAGAGGCCCTTTGAGTTTCTCACAGGGAATCAGCAGCCTAAATATGCACTGAATACGAAGTTGCATAGATAATATAGAGTTAAATCGCATTCTTTAGGTAGAATTATGCTTTTTTGCTTGTTCAAGTTTCATTGTTACCATCGGATCTCTATAGTATTTCCATATAAATAATCTTCTTGTCGGGCAACCGTATGAATTAATATGAAAACAGAAAGCAGAGGGCTTTGTAACAGAGATCCGACGTAAGGTCGGTCAGGTTCAGGTCAATTGCATTGTTAATGCAATAGCATTTTTGTAGATGTTACTTTTATTTGGTTGTTTTCTTATACGTTAGGTAAAAGTTAAATATGCCTGCTCCATTGATGTGCTTTTCAGCAGTATTTTCAATAAAGTAAATGTTCGTGCTTAGATATGCTTGATGTGGATTGGAATGATCTGTAATTCTTTCCCGTTTCTCCCCGCACTCACATTAACTTTGCAAGCGCGCACCGCTTCAGCTGCATGATGAAGAAAACCTTTTGCAACGACAGCCGCATGTACAGGGACAAGTTCCTCTAGTTTGCTTTTGAAGACCAATAAATCAACAAGTTTTCCCTACTCTATTTCCTGTTCTCTGGCGTTCTTTTTTTGGCTTAAAATTAGCGCTGGTAAAGATAACAAAAGCACGTTCGAAATCAGGTCTCAGTTTGGTCAAAGAAGATTATCATATTATTCGCGGACGTTTTGCGATATACTGTAGTGGCTTAGTGATGGTACTGGCTAAACGCGGCGTGTTTCGCCAGTACCATTGTTACCATCATAATACCGTTCTGATTGGAGGGATTCAACTTGGTCAGTGTTAAATAATGAAAAAAAAAAAAAAAAAAAAAAATCTCAGGATCCTGTTTCATTATAGCCTCCCATCCAGGCGTTTTTAAATTTTAGGGGAGCTCGTCTTTCATCCCTCCCCAATGAAAAACGAGCTCCCCTAAAAACGCCTCCATGGGAGGCTAGTTTCATTTAAGACTTTTTTGTGTAAGTATGACCGTTGGCGGAAATCGATACTCTAATTTTGTGAATGACGCGCAAACATAGCGGAAGAGAACAGGGAGCACAGGAGTTATTTGTGACCTTGGTTGTTAATTGTAGTTAAATTTTACGGTTGATAGCACGCATCGCCTTTGTTTTTATACTGTAAAATCGAGCAAACCGTCATTCGATCAACTTATAAACCTATTTATTAATGTAATTATTCAATGCTCCGGAAAACAGACGAAGGTAATGACTGCGGACAAATAACAGCGACTAACATATAACAAAGAGATAAGCTTGTCTCTTTTTCTTCTCGGCACTTTCTGCCTCCCTCGGAAAGCTTCGCTCTTCGGCGACGTTCGTTCCCACCGAGCATTAAGTAATATTTTACCAGGTTTGTAACACGATCGTATGACGTTTTGATAGGTCAAGTTCATAGTCGATTCTACAGTATTAAACAGAGGCGACTCGTGCGATCGGCTGTAAAATTTTCGCTTCGCTTGTTATCCTCTGCGCCGTGTGATAAACGTGGATGGAAGGCTACAAACGTCTAGCGGAGCCTGACGAAATAGCCCAATTGACCACTCCAGAAATACCATAACATACCATAATGCTCTTTGTTTGCACCCTAAAATTTTGCATAAGCATTGTCTTCAGTTTCTCTAGGGAGTTAAAATGGCCCCAAGAGAAACTGAAAAACAATGCTTATGCAAAATTTTGGGGTGACAAACAAAGAGCATTATGGTATGTTGTGATATTTTCAGGAGTGGTCAATAGCCAACTTGGATACATTAAAACTCTAACATGTCCCCGAGGCTTTCTGGTTTAGTAAAATCCAAGTAGTGGTCTATTATCAATGCTGAATTCTCATTGGTTGAGCTGCTACTAAGCTATATGTTATAGCCCACTAGTAGCGAAATTTGCCGGCTTTGATAACCAGAACAATAGCGGCTGAATGGCGCTTTGCTAGCTAAAGTTGTTTTGTTTCGATATTTTTTACCAACTAGTTGCATTTTACTGAAACAATTATCTCTCGCCATTATGGCGTCTGAGTCAATGGCCCATTCGGCCTTCGGCCTTCGGCCTCATGGGCTATTGACTCAGAGCCCATCCGGGCTCGAGGAATAACTGTTAAATATTACTGTATTTAGTTTGGTTTTCTTGTGCTCAAGTCTCCTGTGGAAACTGGGAGAGAATAGAGTCGTGAAAAATTTGCAATTTTGATTCTAAAGCCTCGGTGTCATGTTAGAAGTTTGATGTAACGAACGTGGGCTATTATATTGAAAGAGCTTCCTCGGACCAGTCCTAAAAGTCTTTTAAACACGAGTGTCTACCAAAAATCTCTTTTTCAAGGATATCTGCAAGGAGCTGAAACTGCCTGGAGGAACTGGCAAATGTTTTCAGAGAGACCCCCCCCCGCCAAAAAAATGAAATAAAAATATGAAATAAAACAAAACGTTTGGACCGGGTTCAAATCTGGCGACGACGCCATATGGAGGTTGAGTTTGTTGATTGTTCTCTCCTTTGTTTGCAATCTGGGGTCAATTTAATAAAACTTTTACAAGTGCGATTTACAAGTGTAGCCATGTTTTTAGGGTCTGAGGACAATATCTACACTTCACTGACACTGGTAATGTACACTTGTAGAAGTTTTATAAAATTGGTTTTCCCCTCTCTTGAAAAACTAACACTTCAAATCCAAAATCAATCTATGGAACGCACGGACACATTTAAAAGTGTTCTTAAAGAACGCCTAAATATTTTGTACGTAAACAAATTACAACATACGATTTTTGCAATCATTATCATAATCGATATTAGAGGGGTTAATAGAGACTGAAGGGCTGAATCGAGGATATACCCTTATGGACTAAGATCTATTCACAAGCTCAGCTAAAACGCCTGTTTGAAGGCTTCAGTTCATGATAGCTGACACGTTATGTGATAAGGTCTAAGGCTTTTAAAAGTCAGTAACAGAGGAAGACAGTTGGCAAGCGAATATGGTTTAAGTGATTATATTCCTGGCTTTGAAATCGTTCTCCTCTGGTGTTACCAAAACAGGTAGTCCAAGTTTATAGAAGCAGCTGGGTACTATATGAGTCTAAAAGACAAACCCGAAAGAACGCCATGCAATCGATTCTCGTCTTATTCAACTTGTCTACATTTTTTATTTTCGGTTTTAATGCTCTGGAGTACTCTAATCGATGGACAGTGCAAATTGATGGCGACAATGACGAGGCAGATAGACTGGCTCGAAAACATGGCTTTGTAAATCACGGCAAGGTAAGTAATTTGCCTTAACCTCATCTAAGATCTAGAGAAAGTGGCCTTACGAGTGGTTCGTAGCGATTATCTGAATCTATCAGCATGGCCTTAGATATGCCATCCGCTAGATACCCTTATTATTCTTTTAAGCATTTAGGCTTGTCGTCTGGTTGTTTAGCACGTAATTAATGCGTCCGAAGATATACACATAGATCACGCCTAACTAAACAATTCGGCCAAAATAGTGACTTCTTAGGCGTGCACGATAAATCGAAATATTCACTCTTAAAAAGCTGGGTTAAAAACATGATAATTTTTCTGTTTTTAAGCCAAGAGAAAGCACAGCCAAGTCAAAGTGCCACGCATCTGCTACTAAGGGACGTAAATAAAGCGGATTCTTTTTCCAAATATATATCACACTATACAACTGTTTGCCCGAATTAAAAATACTATAGGATCCTACAGTATTTGGGATGATACGCTAATTCTTGATTAGTCAGAGAACAAGAGAGAAAGGAAAATGAAAAGCGTGTACACACGGGTTCCACCAGATATAATCAAGGTTTTTGACAGCATCGTTAGTCATCCGATCAGCATGGCTCGACTTGTTAGGACGTTTTCTCTCCATATGTTGGACTTGAATCCTAGTCTGCTACACAGCCGTTTTTAGGGTCGTCACGCAACGCTCCTCCCCACAAAAGGCTGCTCAGAACCGAACCACTTTCTTTTCCCTTTGTGTTTGTGGTCTAACGAACAAACCAATCATGTATAAGAAACTTGACAGTACTTGAGCCGCAGGGCGCTAGGATGCGAACACGCTTCTCAATTTTCAACAAATCAATCAATCGTCGCTGGACGGCCTGGCTTTGTGTCTACAAGCTACGAAAAGGTTTTAATAAAAATTTGCAAATTTGCAAATTTGCAAATTTGCAGTTCCAAGGTAAAAAGAAAAGGCTTGATAGCCCTACAAGGCTCTTAACAGGATAGGTTGGTTCTTTTTAATGTGCATGTTTTCGGGGGCATATGTATGATGAATGTGCTCATTGTGTTGCTCCGGGGTGCAGTTCATGCGAGGACTAAACTCCCAAGAGTACTGATTCAACTATCGATGAGCGATTTCCCAAAACTACCCGGAAACTTTATAAACACATCCATGTTGAGCATCACATTTGCTCGGCTTGCTTGCTGCTGCTGTTTATCTCATAAATTTTGAACAGGACTACCACAACTTGTTTTCACGCAACGATTTAGATTGTTCTGTCATTCACACGTGGGGCACCGATAAAAGCAAAGCTGGGATTGGAGGAGTCACCGTGGCGCGAACACCTTCCAGAAAATGGGAGCTGAATTCTAATTTGGTTAACTGCAGGAAAAGCATGTAGTTCGATTCTCAGCAGCCGTTTGTGGGGAGGAGAGTTGCGTGACGACACTAAAAACGGCTGCTTAGCAGACCACTTGAATCCTGAAGTTTCATATTAATCAAATCAACCTAGCCTGCGCAGCATTGCGGTTTCTCAGCCCTCGCCCGCCTTTATTACTTAGCGCGCCCAACCAAAACCGCCATGCTACACAGGCTAAATCAACCAGATCCATGACCCCGAGAAACAGTGCTCTTTTCGATACCTACAATGCAATCTAGTTTAAATACCACTTCATGTTGACGGTATAAGTCACATATGACCATGAAACTGAAGGACATGAGGCCGTAGATAGTCATTTCTTTGGTTATGTGTCTTGAAAGGCTAATCTTCACAGAGAAATAACAAAAATATCTTTATCCTTTTTACTTTTTCCAGACGCCTTTTCAGAAAATGAGATAATCAGTAAACCCCATCTTGCTGAAGTCTTTCCTATCTTCCTTGATCGATTGCGCCTACTCATGCATGCCAGGGGCGGATCTAGGGGGAGGGTGCAGGGGGTGCGCAACCCCCCACCCCCCCTGAGGTGACCTGCGGTTTTCTAATACAACTGGTATTCTGCAAAAAAAAAAACTATGTGGTTTGTTGGTGTTGAAGAAGAGCAAGAGACGAGTGCACCCCCTCCTAAAAAAAATCCTGGATCCGCCCCTGCATGCTGTGCATCTTGAATGCTTCAACGTCCATTCAATGAATCCGTGAGCCGCCGGTAGAAATAACTGCTTTGCTTATGGACTAGTTCCCAAGGAAAAGCTCCTCAAAAACGAAAAGTAAACGTGAAGGTCCAAATTTAGGATCGGTCCATCCATATCGGATTGAATCTAATCGTCCTCACACTAGCAAGGTCATGAATTCGTTATATTTTCTCTCCAGGCAACTTATCTACTTTCTTTGTGCTGCTACTCTGGCATTGCTCTTGTCGCTCCAGCCTGCCTTTCCCCACTGTGCTTCCAATATCTTTTTTCACGGTGTATTTGTTCCCTTACTGCTCTCTTTTCCTTTGGCAATCATCCTATCAGTTACAGGAAAAGCGGCTTCTTTGGAGTCAAGTGAGAGAAACTTTGAAACCATCTGCTTTAGCCTTATTTGGGTTCATCAGCATGGCATGGCCGTCAGGCACCTGCATGCTTGTGCAAGGGACCGACGTCTAAATGATGAAATGAGGGCGAAATAGCTGTCAATGGCTGCAACTGCTCGCCGGGTGATATGATTGTGGGCATGCGTGAAATACTGGCCATACCACCGTTATATAATGTAACAATAATTGCAGGCGCCGATTCAGAAAGCTTCAAAGAGTGATCTTTATTCGCAGCAACTGAGAAAGAAAAATAGTAAACCAATCTACCCGAACTCTCACTTACAGGATTGAACGCAGATTAACGACTTACAAGACTTTGGATTTTTCGTGTTGACCTTGCAAACACATGCAAATCTGCAAAAATAGCACGGCATCCGTTGTGCAAACTACTTATTATAACCTTTCAATATCGAGAACAAGACACACCACTGCATAAAGGGAGAGCTCGTAATGATGCCAGCAATTACAGCCGAGAATCTTTTTCCCCTTTCCTCTATTTTTTTACGCAATGACAAATTATTATAAGAGCTTCAATCAGCCGTTAGGTATCAGACTAAGGATCAGACACTAAAAAACATGGATAATTTGGAGCTAGTAGACTGGTCTGCTGTTTATATAGATCTCCGCAAAGCTTTTCAATGTATAATTGATCACGAATGTCTAATAAAAACGTTGTCAATCTAAGGTGCTAGTCCTTCTTCCGTTGCCTGGTTTATATCTTCCTGGCTGAGAGAAAGCAGTATATTTCTTTAGAGAAAACTACGTCTGAACGTAGAGCAAGGTGTTCGTTAGGGTTAATTCTAGGACCGGTGTTTGCCCGTTGTTCGTCAACGATACACTATGCCTCTCCACGTTCAAAAGTCAACTGTGGACATTTATGCAGACAATACTACCTTGTTTTCAAGTTCAAACCGAAAAATCTTTTCATTAATTAATCAATTATTATCTAAGGACCTGGCAGAGATAGAGAGCTGGGTAAATCAGCAGCGACAACATTGAATAAAGGGCATGAAAACTGGACTTTCACTCGCAAAGGAGTCGCGTTAGTCTGTCACGCATTCTCGTTATAAGTATTTCTTTTTATACCCTCGAGTTCAACTTTTGGTTTCGACTCTGCCGTCCTCACTGACCCACTGACCCACCTATCCTCACTTCCTTCCGAATCTTTATCCTATAATATTCTAAGTTAAGCTTTAGCTAAACAGCTATCAAAGGTTTTATTTACTTATTATCACTCATTCATCTTGTTTGCAGGTCATTGATGATTACTATAGTTTTCAAAACAACAAGGTGGACAAAATATCCAGTCTTCCAAGTGCCTATGTACACAAGGGTCTTCTGTCAGAACCAAATGTAATTGCAAATTGTAATATAACAGACGAGAATTAATGTTTGAAAATTTTACATGAAATTAAGACTTAGGTTCGCTGTAACTTAGTAACTTAGTAACTTCCCGGATAATTAACAAATTTCGTCAAACTTATTGATGATAGAATTCGTATAGTCAAATATAAGTGATTCAAGAAGTACCCCTGGCCGTCAAGAAGCAACCTGTTGTGTATGTAGTGTTTTTTGAGCTATGGTACGTCACTGAACTCTACCTAGCTGCAAGTAAACTTCTAACCAGTTTCAAGGGACTTCTCTGAAGAAGCTTCATTTAGTTCAAGTTTTGTAGGCCAGTTGGCTCGTTAACAAATAATTCTGTAACCATTTCATATTTTTTGTATAAATCATTTTTTCTTCGAAGTCTTTTAACATAGGATGACGTTCTACTACGGACGAAATCATAAAATTTTGCAGTCAAACTTATATTAACTAATAATTGTCGATTCTTGTCATTCATTTCTAGGTTAAGATGGTTGAACAGCAAGAAATGAAATCCTTTAAATTGCTTTCATCCGAGTCAGTACATTTCAATGATGCAAGATGGCCAGAAATGTGGTATATTGTAAGTGTTACAGGGTAATTTGGTTAAATATAACTTGAAGAAAACCACTCTGTTGCCATATTTTATTTTCCTGCCATCGAGGTGCCTTTTCTCAGAAGCTAATGACTTTTCCCTTGCTGCTTATAGGTAGCTAACTGGTTTGCTCTCTTATCTGCTTTTATGTGAATTAACAATTATTGGACGAGGTTGAGCAAAATATGGTGATTTGTCAGTGATCAATCGTTTGCCGAAACCGAAGGTTGACGCAAATAAGTGATCTGCTCGCCACTGACAAATCACGATATTTTGTGTTTAATTTTTTTTTATCATTCGATCACCGAGTTTGTCTTTTAATGAATATCTTCGGGAAGCGAAGCGATCTGCAATAGTACCAAAGACCCTCACTTTTAAAATGAGGCCAATTGCACAACTTTTCTTCTGAATTTGCATGAGAATAACAAATCATTTCCATATCAAAGGCTGAGCACTTAACCTCGTTTTGATACAGAGGCCTGGGGAACTCGGAAATGGCAAATTTTCATGCAAGAGGGACCGTACTAAGAAAAGCGTGGATTCATTTATGCATGAGTAGAATGTTATTTGCAGCCAAACACTTGAACAGACCATAATTTGCTGTCACGTGGTGGGCTCTCGGCCAATGAAAAGGCATAAAAATTGGTATCGAATGATCATAATTATTCTTTTTGGGAAGATCTTACGCGCTGCCTTTTTTGCCACCTATCGATGGCTTTTTTATTTATATCCAAATGGCCAAACTATCATTACGCCCCTGTTTTCGTAGAATAGAATTGATGGTCCTACACACAATGTGATTGACGTCTGGAAAAGAAGCTTCACCGGTAAAGGAGTCGTCGTTGCCGTAGTAGACGAGGGATTTGACCCAGAACATCCTGAGATTAAAGAAAATTACCTTCAGGTGAACCATACTAACAATTTGTTTGATCTGCGGCTTAAAATAAATAAAAGATAAATATTCATAAGTATTTATATGTGTCTCTAAATGGAGATACTGCTATATGTCATTCGCCTTAGTCGAAGAAAAGAATGCGGTGCGCGCTATGTTTGTGTGGCTTAACTGTTCCATATTTGGAAATTGGAATGTTGCCTCAGGCAACCCAAAGAAGGTCTGTGAAGCACTTGTTATGGAAAATCTTTTTTTGCTGCTGTTGTAAACCAATGAAAGTTTTTATGATAAAGTGTGTATTTGAGGCCGGGCTGCAGCAGGGAACGAGCACCGGGAACGGGAAACTGAAAAATGGGAAGAAAACTGATAATTGCTATGAAGTTTCTGATAAGGCTAGCATTCAAAAGAGGTTTTGTTCCCATTTTTTCATTTTTCCCGTTCCCCGTGCTCATTCCCCGGTCCCCGTTCCTGTTTTAGTAACATCCCGCCGCACGAGAATGCTAGAAATTCACTTAATGTCTTTTATTTGCATTTTTATGACTTATTTGATAAATCATTTTTAAAGAGCGGTTATAGGGATTGGGCGAATTCGTGACAATTTTTATTGTAAAATTGTAAATACTGATTTATCTTAACAACGTTTTAAGTAAGAACAATTACAACAAGAACTTCGTTAGACGGTACACTCACAGTAACACTCATTCCAACACTCAGACTACTATCAACGTCTTACTTTAGAAGGCTGGCTTACTAACTTAGAACAAACGCCACTGAATCGTAGCCAACAGTTACCAGCGCCGTACAAACGACTTATTGACGAGATCAAGAAAAACTAACTACGAGAGAACGACTGGAGAACTGACAATTTGACTAATAATAGACGACTGTTTAACTGTGACAATGGACGGATCGAAACGCACCAATTACTGATTACGAGTCTTCATAGCCAATAACATCACGGCTTAACTGACAGACGACCAATAACATAGCAACGTAATTGACCAATCGGATCAATAACCAGAGTATAATAACATCAACTGACGTGATACAACTCACTTTGACTCTGAAGATGACAACCGCACGGGTTGTCGAAACGTCAGTCACTGTCAACAACAACAGACCTGTTCAGGACTACGTTCACCCGAACGATCAAACTCAACCTACTTTTGAATTTTTATTGTCCCGCTTACTATAAAATCTGCAGGTACCATAAAAAGATAATTAACAATTAATGAATGAGGCTGAGTATCTTATGAAGAATTATGGAGATCGAGGACGGCCTCGACGGATAACACTCTCCTCGATCTCCATAATTCTTCACTTGATACGAAAGCCGAATTCAATAATTGTTCTATTATTCATTCAAAACAATTCCATCGATGTTCAGTTCATCTTCGATAGTGCACTTTTAGGGTTGTTCAGCTCCGCAAATATTCTCCAAATAGCAGATGTCGCCCTTCGAGTTGTCCTCTTGCTGTTCTTGTCATGTTTTTGGCTATTATTTCGCCTAGTTCTTACTCTTCAAACGAGTGAAATGTCCGCCATTTTTTTTAATCTACAATCAAAACAACTTAACCTCGCCCCCAGGTCTTCGCGGTTAATGGTGCATTAACCCGCAAGAAAGCTGCACTTTTGACGTCATCGGTTCATTAAACGCAAAATTCTTCAAAATTTGGTCATCAGTAGCTGGTTATGGTGAATTTTGCGTGTGCTTTTAGCCAATCAGAATCGGGAAAATATTTTGAATGAATAATAAGATAAGTTTCTTTAATTATTCTTTGCTTGTTAATTTGATTCTTTTCGAAACGATCTATCAATAACATACATTCCCTGTTTCTTTTCAGAATGCGAGTTTGGACGTGGTTGACAATGACTCTGTCCCTGTGTCATCAACTAACGAACCGCAATATGGGTAATTTATTGTTTATTTATTGTCCCTCAGAAAGAAACACCCATTTTCGCAGGGGACCGGTGATTTTTGTTTAGAGAGCTTTAGATTCTGAGACAAGTACGACTACGACTACGAGATTTTCTGAATACTAAGTAGTGCTCGCGTGTGAAGCAGCGTCATTTTGGCGGGAAAAGGTGGTAGCCGTCGTCACTACGAGTTTTAGCGCGAATGTCGTGATGACGAAAACAAGATACCAAATGTTAGAAGTTTTTAATTATCATTCTGCAATCGGGAGAGCGAGTAACCTCTTTCACTTAAGATAACAGTGCTAACTTTTCTAGTGAAAAATGGTAAAATAAAGCTTTCCGGGAAGTATATATTTTGAGAATACGCGAAAAAACTTTAAGTCAAATTCGTGCTCGTAATCGTCCTCGTCCTCGGATCTAAAGGTCTCTAAACCACTCCGACAGTCGACTATAGCCTTCAGTATGTTAATAAAGAGACTGACTATATTAGAGCTTTCTCTCTTTTCGTGGGCTTTGCCATCTCTAGAAAGAAATTGTTTTGGCACACTCTATTATTATGCATTTTTTGTTATACCAGTAGTGACGATAGGGTTATTCGACAGTTTTAGGAACCGCAGTTAAACTTCTGAGGCTTTAATTGTATCATTTTAACAGGCATTAATTTCAAACATGGGACATAATGTTTAAAAATCAACAATAAGTCAATGAAGCGTTTTTCAATTTTTTCTCAAAATATGTAGCTTAGAACTTGTTTTAATAAACTTCCAAACGGTTTAGTAAATTATTAAGAGCGTGTACTTGGTAATATATTAAACTTTAAACAGTTTAAACTCATCAGTAAGGCATAGGTCGCATTGCAAGATGCAATTTTCCTGCAAAAGTGTCTGCTGGGACTCTGTTTAGCGGCTTAACTATCTATGATCTATGAAGAAATCATCACCTAGAAGAAATGTAAAGCATCATACATTGATTTAACCGCCTCAGATTATAAATTCCTGACTCACGAACTGGTCATATGTTGTTTGCACTAATTTTCATCCCGCAGACACGGAGAAAAAAGTGCAGGTGTCATTGCTGCTGTATTTAATAACTCGAACTGTGGAGTAGGGTTAGCATACAAAGCAAAGCTTGGAGGTAAGACAAATGCCATTTGGTAATTTATTATATCAATTTTGAAATCACTAGTGATTCCTGTAACCTGATCAGCTCTCAGGAGTGTGAGTCATTCACGAGTCACTCTATGTTTTTGCTCTATATCACATATCTTCAGGGGCACCCAACGGCAATTTTCGGGAAAACATCTGTTCGGAAGACGATTTGAGATCTAGAATTTTCGGAGCATTTGTTGTAAAATTTCTTGCTTGCCTGCCTCTCCTAGGATTTTCGAACATCTACAAGATGGTATAATTACCCATTTTTAACGGATTTTGACCCTAAAAAAGGCCACCTAGATTTTTCGGGAGCCTTTTCCTGGCTGAAATTTTCTAGAAAATAAGTTTTTATCCCTATAATTTTCGGATCACTAGACTTTCAGCTAGGAAATCCGAACAGATGAAAAGTTTTTAGGGGATAAAAATATGCCTATATCGACCCTTTGAATACTAAAATACGCTCAACAATGCTATGTTAAGTGGTTTTGAACTATATCCTCGTTGGGTGCCCCTGATATCTTCTAAATCGCGTCATTTCTATATTTTGAATCGTTCCATTTTTGCTCTATATCCCATCATTTCTGTTTCGAATACAAAATGAGATGTAAAAGCCTTTTTGTTTCTACTTTTGAACAAACCGGCTACGCGCGAGATCAATAAAATATTGATACTGACTGAATTCTGCGATTTTAAAATGGCTGTAATTTAATGGTACTTGAACTTCGTGTCGTGTAGTTTTGGTCTGAAATCATACTTGTGCTTCGCTCTCGTCCGATTTTGAAATCAGACCAAATTGCACTCCACTCAGTTCAATTATCATAATAAACGTTATTTACCTGTCTTTTACATGTCATAATCTTCATGTACGACAGCTTTTTAAAGCTTTCGTAGCCATTTTTCATTTTTTGTAGATATAGCAAGGGTGGCGCAGAGGTGAGAGCACTCGCCTCCCACCAATGCGGCCCGGGTTTGAATCCTGGTGTGGGTTGAGATTGTTCTTAGTTCTTTACCTTGCTCTGAGAGGTTACTCCGGTTTTCCCCTATCCTTAATTTAAAAACCAATACTTCCAAATTCCAATTCGATCTGGAACGTACGGACACGTTTCAACGAGTTCCTGTGAATAGTCGAGGAGCAGATTTCTAAAAGAGGCCCAAAACATGGGTTACGTAGCACCCCCACCACACAAAAGGTTTGACAACAGATTCAGATAGCCAAATACCCACAGATCACTTATTCGACATTCGGATCTACAAATTGTGGGGTCAGTGACTTGGTACGCTGCGATTTCTGAGGGGGTTGGGGGGTATTTTGAAGCATCAAATTTCAGCATTTTCGCACAGGGTTAAAACTTTGAAAAATCATATCTTTTTACTTAATCGGGAAAATGGGTTAGTATTTGGCCAACGCTTGTTAATCCATAAGAGCTACAATCTCAGATGTATTTTGTGCCTTTTTGCGTTGCCATGGTAACGGTTTATAAGGAAACTTTGTCTATGGGGTCTAACGTCAATAATAACGGATGTTTTGACTTCCGCGACAAATATACATTGCCGATGTACTTAGAATGTGCTTACAATTGATATTTACTAATTCTAGAGAACCATTTGTATAAGATTTTTCACAAATTTGCAGATCAAACCATTCCATTGTCTTGTAACGAATTATGAAAGTTGTCATAATTGCCTCTAAACCCTATTTTCCTATTGTTACCAATTAAAACCTTTGAAAAATCATATCTTAAAGACTAAACATTGTTCAACGATGAAACTATGGACAGTCATGTAACTTTATAAGCTCTTTCATTTTAAAACATTTTCGCGAAATGATCCTTGTTTCCATGGCAACGGTTGCTAAGATGCGTTTTTTGTAAGCAATGCCCCTTTTAAAGAAGATCGAACAGAGATGTGGGTTAAATAAAGCAATTTAAAACAAAAGTTAATAGAAAAATTAAATAAGTTTTTTTCACCCGTTTGAGGAATGCTGAATGACTCCCTTAATTACTTTTAACTGAGTTTATGTATGGAGTCAAAGTAATTACCACTGATTTTGTAGCCGATATAACGCGATTTGCTGAAGTAGAACTGAAGAAACCACATATTCTATAGATTTAACTGTTACCAATGTCTTTATTCAAGCAACAGAAACTACAGGATCCTGTGCCATAGGTTCAATAGCAATCAGATATTACAGGCTCTTTTCCATTTGCGTTTCACTTCAAAAGCATTACTTCAACTAATTGACAATCTACTCCTCGTCATCACTCGCACACTCTAATTCATCGAAACCAGTGTGAGGATTTTCACAATCACAGGCCATGCAAGCACAAGCCTCTGTGCACGACAACTCATTGACTCTGCAAACGCAAGAAGCGGACTTGCAGGCTGTCTTTATGCATTTGCAGACAGTGAGCTCTGCTAATCCCTTTGGGGCAGCATCCCTGGTCATTAGAAGGGGCTTCAGGGAGCCGTCATCGCCCTTCTCCCACCCATTTCCCATTGGCTGTGGTAATTGCTGAAAGGCTTGCAGACATCGCTTCCAAATCATTGCTTGGTAATTGGCACGCTGAATATGCAGCTGGAGACTGTCAGAGGTAGGCGGCAGTCCATTGTTTTTCTGTTTTCTCTGACAGAACACCCAGTACCTAGAAAACACAAAAGCATTTTGAGGGAAGGATTTTTTTTGCTGTTGACATGCACTTTTAATAACTAATAAGTTACATAAAATTAATGATTTGACCGTGAGTATACCTTACATCATCTGCTGTTGTACCAGCTCTTGATGGGATGGCATACAAAGAGCTTATGAACGCTTCAGCCGTCTTTGCTACACTTTGAAGTGGTGGTACGTTGTCACCTAAGCCCGCCAGATCTACATACACATCCTTTGTTTGTAATAAAGCTTTCCAGGCCTTTCGCTTTCCAATTTGATACAGCGCACTAGTTGAGTCACATCCTGTCAATGCGTGGAACGAGGGAATAAGACGGCAGAGATCCTCACCTAGCTTCTCCGCTAGACGGTGTACTGGTAGGAAACGAAGCTTGTCTTTAACACCAGTACGAAACCATAACTGCTGGGTATTGATCATGTTACATGCATAAACACAGAGAGCTGCAACGTCAGTATCAGGGGATTGCACCACAATCCTTTGGTGGTCTCTTGAACAGTCACTTGCGTGCAAAAGCATTCTTGTGTCAGCCTCTTCATGATCGGATGATAAATGAAGCAAAGGAGTTTCTTGATTTTGAGTGACAGCGAACGTGTCATCGCTGTGAATGAAACACCCTGCCAACACCAATTTCTGGCCCCCTGCAAGCCTTGTCTTTGTCATCTCTTTCCACGTACTGCCAAGAAACGCCTTTAGGTTGGTCTTGTTCACAGGGTTGGAGATGAAGTTTTGCCACTTCTTGGGAACTGGAGTGGATGGGCCCGATATTCGCACCTCAAAGCTTGATGATGATCCCCTTCGAGCACGCTCTGCTTCCTTGATCGAGTCTTCCTTGTCATAGCGATCAAAAACTACATCCACACGATTACAGCCATTATTTCCGAGATGAGCGGTTATCAACTGGAAGTACCTGTTAGCGAGCTCTCCAAATGTGGCCGAGCCTGCGTTCTTCATCATTTGCACCACTACCATGCCATCTATCACATACGCAGTTGATATTCTATCATCTACTGGTAGTCTGGGTAGCGCTTGTACTTGTTCCTCGAGTATCCCCAGGAACACACTTCTAGTAGTTTTCCGTAACGATCCATCAGGATGAGCCAGTGCGCAAGGGACAGAGTCCAGCTCGTACTTTAACACTTCTCTCAAGTCGATATCCCTTGACCGCGAAGCTATCAAAAGCCGCCCAAACAAGTTTCTGTCCGCGCTTACTGTTACAAGCTTCTCATCCACGGACTTAACCTTTGCTTTCTTTGACAAACTTGCAAAGGTTTTTATGTTCATCTTTTCCATCGGTTCCCAAAAGCCAACTTCATTGGTATTGATACGCTTGCTCACAAATAACTTCATCCTCGCTGCTCCTAGACATTGGGCATCAATAAGTTGCTCTGATATCTCCTCTGGCATAACTACTCCCGTAGCAAGGTTCATTAGTGGAACGTCCTCTCTGTACGCATCTTCATCGAACGGATTAGACATCACTGTCTGCAGAGTGTGCATGACCTTCTTGATGTCATTTTCGTCTCTTTGAACTCTGACTTTTGATGATTCCTTGTGTGTACTTCTTGTAGATTCATCCAAATCTATCATTCTTTTGGTAGCAGTCGTGGTTGCTGTTCTCTCGTGTGCTGTCAAAAACCATTTCTGGAGAGCGCTTGGCCTTTGCGTAATACCGATTATGCCACCTTTAGTTTTACTGTCAAGGTTAATGCTCTGTTCGAGAGCCATGTCCGTCCAGACTTGGTTAAATGACTGTGAAGTTGACCTGCTGACAGTGTGATTCCCTCTAAGGAACTCGTTGTAGACGTCTAGAGCTTTTTCTTGCAGATTGCGCATATCCATAATATGAACAGGCAACCACCGGGAGTAATTCATGCGATCCATTGCAAAAAAATAAGGAATCATCTTTGTTGTAACCTTAAGATGTAACTCCCAGTCACCCTCTCGTTCTGCTCGAATGAACTCTAGGAGAAGGAGAATCATCTCGATGTACTTGTCCCAAAACTTGAAAAGTTTCGATGACGTTTCTTGTTTAAACCGCGTCAATAAGTCCTCAACACGGTTGGCGGTGTTACAAAGCAGCAAATAGGCCTCTTTCTTCTCTTCAGCTGTTGTTGCTGTTCTGTAGCGCTCTATGACAGAGTCAACGAGATTTAGAATCGCACCTCCTTCGCTTTCGACTTCTTCACCTCCTCCTTTACTAACCCAGGAGCAAAATGCGTCCCATTTCAAACGCAGTAGCGCCTCCATAATCAATTTGTGTCCTCTAATTCCCCTGTTGTACGATTTTCCCTGCAATAGTGCCATAGTAGAGCTCGATCCGTAGAGGCCAGACTCTATAAACACATCCTCCAAGCCACTCTCCTGGAACATCTTTCCGATCAAGGCCAAATAATTGAGTGCAATGTGAAACCCTCCTAAGCGAATCACCAGGTTTTGGAACTCTTCTGGATAACGCCAGTGGATTTCCTTTGCCTTGGAATAAATTGCCTGATCAAATGTGATTACTGCAGTGTTCTGCTGGAGATGTTTGGACATTTCTTGCACTGTTTTAAGTACCGTATAGATGGTACTGTACTCTGTTGGCGATCCAGCAATCATCGGGCAGTACCCAATGACGGTGCGAGGCAACGTGATGGAAGACATTTCGGCATTGAATGCGCTCCATCCGGAAACTGATTGCTCTCCATAGGTATCATCGGCCTTCAATACGTTTTTTCTATTCAGCCTGAGCAGAAACCATGCCAGTTCTCTTACATTCTGAGTTGTTGTGCAATCGTCTCTACATTCAAAGTTGTCTTCTGCCCTTCCTACGAAAGAGGTCAACGCAGGACGCTTACCATGCACACTGCACTCGTGCATGAGTTGACCCTGAACTGGCTGCTCTAAAGATCTTCTTCTAGAGGAGTGGTCGGCCTGGATCTTCGGTGGGAGTTGGGGTCCAAAAGGCTGACGCTGATACACTACTAGCGTTGTGGCGTGTGTAGTTTGTTTGCCATCTAGAGTTTCCTCGTTGAAGTCATTATTGTCGGCAGCGAATTGGACAAATGGGCCGACGGTAATGTTTGATGGGATGACTATTCCAGTTTGTTGGCTCCGTGCCTCCATCTCTCTTGCCCACGCTGTGTTTACGATTTCGACATCATCATATGAAGAACAGTGCCCCATTCTGTTTAACAAAGTCACGACTTCCTTAGACCCTGTTAAATGATGTATGGTGACTGCCAAACCTACGTGTTTCGGTGTTTTCACCTGACTATTGGTCGCGGCATGAATTATATCCTGACCTAGCATAACTACGCGTCTTCCTTTCTCAGCACTAAGAGTAGCTCCATCCGACACGGTAGTGGCCTTTTTGTCTTGCCTAGAGATAACCTCTGAAAGAAAACTGTAAAGGCTTTCCGGTATTAGACACCTGCCCTTCTCTATGGACACATCGTCTACACACAATGGCTTGATTGAAATACCATTGCACTGTTTGATGTCATTCTTTATTATCTGGGCTGCTTGGTACAAAATGCTAGCCTTATCCTTTTCCATATCCTGTCTCGTGTCCTCATCGACTTCAAAATCTTCACTGGACTGCTGAGAGACTGATGTCTTTACTATGTCTGCAACTGACAAATGACTGGAATAAATTAATTCGGGCTTCGAAGGGTCGTTCTGCTTCTCGATGACTATTTGGTCTAAGAAATGGCCTCTCATTCTTCTTTTGAGCTTTTCGCTGCGATAATTGGTGCAAGAAATGCCTTTGACTTCCAATACCTGCTTATAGCGGTCTAACAAATGGCTCATGTCATAAATCTTTCCTTAAGATAATCCAGGAGTAATTTCATCCACTAACATAGCAAACGCTGCGGAATACATACACTCCTCCTCTTCATTGTCTTCCTTGTAACTGAGACATTTTAGGTTTGTCTTACTGACATATTTGCTTCGACATTTTCCGTGATACTTCGCTTCTTTCGCTATCAAATCAACGCCTTTGATATTTAAAAGCAATCGCTGGTCATCACGAGCAATAGCAGCGTCTACAATCGCTTTACAAGAATCAAAGCTGGCAACACTTATAAGCTCTTTTACGCCTTTGTACTTCTTTTTCTGGCAAAATATACATATTGACCAATCTACACTTTCATATGTGAACCTGGAAGTCCTGTCTACTTTTGCCTTCTTGGCTTCTTGTGGCTCATCTTCAGAATCCGCCATATCTAATATTTTAAAGGAGGAAAACTATCTATCACAACTTTACCGACAAAAAGTCCTCAAGTGTTACTAAAGCAAACACACCGGGAAATTCTCTATACATACAGTATACGTATATCTAAAAAAAGGTAATTGCTTCAGAATTTATAATCAAACACATGTTTTAAAGATCAATGGTTCAGTTTATATTGGATTGGTTATAAAAACAAGGACTGTTGTTTTCGATTTTCACAAAGAACTTACAGAGATTATAAAGAACAATTTTCTTTAGTTCATGAGCTCAGTAAAATAATCAACTAATCAACTCTGAAAAATCTTTTAAGCTACACCTAGCATGTCAACAATAAAAAAATAAGTGTTTAACGCGATTAAAAGTAGCAAAATGGAAGCAAAAAACCGCATAATTCTTACCTTTTGAAGATTAAATCGATCCCGCAGTTAAAATGGCGGATGCTACTCGCAAAGCAATTCGGGATATGCATCAAAGGCATCATAGGAATGAAAAGGAGGAATGAATAAGAAATCAACTTAAGAGGATTTACGGAAAAAATAACCCTCATAAAAGTTGATTGTAAAAGCTTTAAGAGCTTTACCGCAAATTACACAAAATCTAAGCAACTAAAAAATCAAGTATTTCAATAATTTTGTATTAAATTTTCGGTACAATACTCAAGAAAGAAAAAAAAAAAGCCTCTCAAGACACAGAGATAATAATAACGTCAAATATAACAATACCGTTTCAAAAGATATGTATTTGTATCCAAATCTTTACTAAAGACTCTGCAGTGATTAACATTTCTAGACACACACGAGAAAAAAACACCTATAAAGACTTGTTTGTGTTGATACTGTATTACATTTTAGCCAAATGATTGTATCTTTAGGCATATGACGAAAACGTTTAAGGGAGTCATTCAGCATTCCTCAAACCGGTAAAAAAAACTTATTTTAATTTTTCTATTAACTTTTGTTTTAAATTGCTTTATTTAACCCACATCTCTGTTCGATCTTCTTTAAAAGGGGCATTGCTTACAAAAAACGCATCTTAGCAACCGTTGCCATGGAAACAAGGATCATTTCGCGAAAATGTTTTAAAATGAAAGAGCTTATAAAGTTACATGACTGTCCATAGTTTCATCGTTGAACAATGTTTAGTCTTTAAGATATGATTTTTCAAAGGTTTTAATTGGTAACAATAGGAAAATAGGGTTTAGAGGCAATTATGACAACTTTCATGATTCGTTACAAGACAATGGAATGGTTTGATCTGCAAATTTGTAAAAAATCTTATACAAACGGTTCTCTAGAATTAGTAAATATCAATTGTAAGCACATTCTAAGTACATCGGCAATGTATATTTGTCGCGGAAGTCAAAACATCCGTTATTATTGACGTTAGACCCCATAGAGAAAGTTTCCTTATAAACCGTTACCATGGCAACGCAAAAAAGGCACAAAATACATCTGAGATTGTAGCTCTTATGGATTAAAACGCGTTGGCCAAATACTAACCCATTTGCCTGATTAAGTAAAAAGATATGATTTTTCAAAGTTTTAACCCTGTGCGAAAATGCTGAAATTTGATGCTTTAAAATACCCCCCACCCCCCTCAGAAATCGCAGCGTACCAAGTCACTGACCCCACAATTTGTAGATCCGAATGTTGAATAAGTGATCTGTGGGTATTTGGCTATCTGAATCTGTTGTCAAACCTTTTGTGTGGTGGGGGTGCTACGATGTTGTATTTTTTCCGGCCTCTGCTCCTCGACTAGAACGCCTAAGTCGCCTAAGTGCTCCGTGGGTAAACAGATTACAATTACAATTACTATTATAATTAGCAGCTAAATCGAGAAGGAAACCATTCTATTAGACAGTGGATTTGTTGTTGAAGCTCACTTAATTTCTATTCTGTTCATATTTCCAAGGCATTCGCCTGTTTTTTAAGGAGAAAGCATCCGATGCTGATACTGCCAGAGCTCTCAGTCACGCCACAAATCTCATTGACATATATTCAAATAGTTGGGGACCAAATGACAAGGGGCTTGAAGTTGAGGGCCCTGGTTACTTGACCCAGCGAGCATTAAAAAAAGGCGCAGAAAAGGTGACTTTTTAATAATTAGTTGGAACATTATTATTATACCATTGTTATCATCATACTCTTTTACTTGATGAGAGTTACTGTCCATTTCAAGGTCGCAAATTCTTATAACAGACTGCCAAAATCAATCCAAAATTGAGCATTCATGCCACAAAATTTCCCTCAAATTTAGATTTCTGTAAGCTCTAAGCTAACACTTTTTATTGCCATAGAAATTAACTTTTTTGTTGAAACTTTGGCAAAAGGTGAACGGAACTAAACAGATTGTGCTGGGAAGCCCGAGGGGAGGGAAGGTACTAAAAATATGTTTATACGGGGAGACTCACGCCTTCCTGACTGGTTGGATACCTCAAGTCCCTAAGAAGTTTACCACGAATAGAGATTCGCGTAACTATTTAGCAGGTTAAGGTCTCGTTCGTTAACGGAATTAACCAGAGAAATCACTCTCGTTCGTTAACGGAATTAACCAGACAAATCACTCACGGCGGCTTAGGCCATTAGGTTCAATTGTCATGGCCTTATCTATCAAATGCGACTCCCTAGCCTGGCGAACTTAGTCACGTGAAGAATGAATTTTCTTTAGTACTGTTTCTGAACACTATTGTGATTCCTATCATGAATTCAGTCACATCTGTAAACCTGAAGAAGGCTGGTATGACCACCCGAAATATTGTTATGAAAAAACAATACCCGTTGTTCTGATCAGCTTTGCGGTAGTCTTTGGACTTCTCCTTTTTAGTCCTTCCCTTATAAGCCATCACAGGGAGTACACCCACCCCCCACCCCCCCTGCTGGGAAGATAGAAAACTCGGACCTACCTCATTATGTCTAACCGATTTCTTATATTTTTCTATAACATATTTCTCATTTTCTATTAGTCTTCTCGACTGCAATATACTGTATTGGGTATATTTCATTCATTTTCTCGTCAAACATATCTTTCGTAATAAACGCTTTAGTTTGCGAACTATTTACGTGGCCTGTTGATTTTTAGGGACGCAAAGGTCTTGGATCAATCTACGTGTTTGCTGCGGGCAATGGAGGTGTCCTCGTCAAAGACAGTTGTGCATTTAATGGCTACGTGAACAATATATACACAATTGCAATATCGGGTATAAAGAGCGACGGTTCCATTCCAGCATTCGCAGAACCTTGTGCTGGCATTATAGCGGTAACCTATACAAAGGATATGTTTGAAGGAAGCAGGAAAGTGGTGCGTCGTTAGACCGTGCTATTAAGGCCCCGCCCAAATACGTATAATGATGTACTTATTAAAATAAGTACATCATTGTCTTTTTTAAAAAGACATTTGAGACATCTTAAAGAATAGAAAAACCTAGATGCAATGTCTAAATGTCTACAATAGCATTAACATTAAAAAAATAAATGGATTTCTAAAGTAAATCATCTTCTAGAGTTTAAATGGACTACTCACAAATATCAAATATCAGCTTATCAAAATATTGAAAATATCAGAGAATTGGTCCCAAGAGTATGTAAAAATATATCAGGAGGCTCCGGGTAATCGCGGGTCCCTGAGTAGCCCGCCAAGTTTCTTCATATAATTATAAAATAATTAAACTAATTTAAACTGAAATAAAAATTGGAGAAATGGTCAACTGTTTAAAACCCATTGCATAGAGTCCATAGGTTATTGAACACTGCATACTTTCCCTACGTTTCACCTTGCCGTTATGTCTTTTAATATACAGATTACAGCTGATACAAACAAGGCCTGTACAGGAGATTTTGGCGCCAGTTCAGCCGCTGCAGCAATGGCCTCTGGACTCATAGCCTTAATGCTGAGTGCGAAGTGAGTATTTGCTTACTATTATAGCAACATTTGAATTTCAGTTGGTTGATTGCTTTACACACTTTAGTTTCTCGAGAGGCACAACGTTTAATTAAACTAATAACAAGATGTTAAACTTCTTTGTTGATGTGGGTAAAAACACTGACAAAGATATTCCGTGTGGGAACTGTTGTCTTACCTCTTTTCTGAAGGGCAATTTTCCTGACTCAATGTTTCTCTCCCCTGTTACTTCGGTTGAAGTTGATTCATGCATATCTCAAATGGACAATAACAAATCGATTGGTCCCTATAGTATTCCAGTCACATTGCTAAAAATTCTTAAGACTCATATTTTCCCACTTATTTCATCCCTAATTAATGATTCTTTCCTCTGTGTATTCTCCCCAGTAAACTTAAATTGGCAAAAGTTACCCCAGTTTTTAAGAAAGGTTAGGCCA
Organism: Porites lobata; assembly: GCA_942486035.1. Classification (NCBI taxonomy): domain Eukaryota; kingdom Metazoa; phylum Cnidaria; class Anthozoa; order Scleractinia; family Poritidae; genus Porites; species Porites lobata. The sequence goes on from CALNXK010000029.1 coordinate 2,661,160, forward strand.
ATATCAGTTCTATCTATCTTTAGTAAAATCTTTGAAAAGGCTATGTTTAAGCGCCTTTATGGTTATCTTGAATCTCGTAACATTCTTTATTCACTCCAATTTGGCTTTAGGCAAAAGTGCTCTACAAATCGTGCCTGATACAAATTACTGAATCAATCCGTAACTCAATTGACAACGATGAGTTTGGCTATGGCATTTTTATTGATAAAAAAAGGCATTTGATACAGTTAATAATTTCATTCTTTTATCAAAACTGACTCAGAGTGAGGGGTAAAGCCTATGACTGGTTTCAATCGTATCTGTCCAATAGAGAACAATTTGTATGTATAAATGACTATAACTCTGATTCTGTCTCAATCACCTCTGGAGTACCTCAGGGATCCCTGTTGTTTTTGCTATACATTAATGATTTACCGAACACCTCGAAACTGCTCAGTTTTCACTTATTTGCTGATGACACTAATCTATATTGTTCACGTAAAAACCTTAATGATCTTGAACTAATCCTAAATCAAGAGCTTCATGCAGTGGCTGAGTGGATGAAATCTAATAGACCAGCTCTCAGTATTTTGAGAACTAATTTTGTTCTTTTTCATTCTTAGAGACTTAAACCATACAAGTCATTAAATTTAAAAATTGATGGTGTGAACATCCAACAAGTTTCCACGGTCAAATACTTAGGTGTCACTTTTGACTTAAACGTGACTTGGAAAAATCATGTTAATGAACTCTGCTTAAAACTATCGAAAACTGTAGGCATAGTATTAATTGTTATTCTGTGTGAGTTTAAATAAATATTGACTTGACTTGTTTAGTCAAGCAAAACTGAGCTCAACAACTTTTGATACCACTCAGATTTAGACGCAGATTCAGTCCGTTTTTAATAGTGTGAAAACCTCTTCCGCCATTTCCCTTCTTAGTGCAGTATCGACCGAAACGATTCAACTAATTCAATGCAATCTTATGATGGTAGATTTTTAAGCCTCACATGGAAGAGTGTGGTGGAGATATTTCGCTGTTCCCACGAAGGCTTAATTTCCCCTCTTTTATCAGGCCCTCTTTGTGATAAACACATAGCTACTTTTCCATTAAGTACACCTGTTCAACCTGAAGGATATGTGTTAAACAAACGTTAATGATAGGCGAGTGTCTAACCAAAAAATCCCTCAAACAATTGAGAGCAAAGATAGGCTGAGCCAACAAATCCTGTGGATTAACACAGTTCATTTTCACCAAGTGGAGGCCTTTCATGGCGAGATGTGCAGCATATTATTATCCGGACTGCGAGGCAAGATGTCATCAGATATAGAGATGCTGACTGGAACAGGAATAAGGCTGGCTTACGAGGTTGGTGTTTTCACTTAGTGGTGGACTGAAGGTCTCCTTCTGTGCTTTGCCAATTTACCAATTTTTTCATTTTCTGTTTCGAGCTTCTCCCAAAATTCATGTGTCACTAAAGGTCGATTTTCAGCAGCGACTTAAGCGTTACTTAAACGTTGTCTTAACCCAGAAGGGTAAGAACACGTATGACCTTCTGGAAATAAAATTTGGAAGCGGAATCATAAACTAGACGGAATCGGAATCGAAAAAATTTGAACTTTTCCATTTTCTTCCTTTCCCTTTGTGAATGAATCGTTTGCCATATATGAAAAATAATAATTAAAAAAGGAAAACGTGACGACTGTGCCAGTTTATTTCTTCACGTTATCGTAAAGTGACACCAGTCATAAGAGGAGTCATTGGCATGATTCTCACAGCAATCTAAGCAGTGTGTCTCTGATTGCAATAAATAAAACTTGCATTGTTTGGGTAACGGTCTCGTGATCCTCAGTTGCAAGATAGCGTGCATTTGATTGTTGACGGCCTTGGACTTTCTGGAAGCTCCAGAGCACAATTATGAGGTTCGGTCCTTTTAGAATAAAGTTGATCAGAACCTTCAAATTCTATAAGATACACATTATGCCCATAACAGGTTTTAGTAATCTAAGATTTAACTTCTCGAAAATACCTGTAACTCACAGAAAACCTGTGGTGGTGTGGGCAACCTCTCACTCCCTTTTATCTCGGTGGTGGTATGAGTATTGCTTGGATGTTTGGGGGTTTAAGGGTTTTGCATCAATTCCTGTAAATACCATTCCTATGTATCGGCACCAGACAGGACCAGTGCATGTTTTTGGTTGCTTGCAAGCGCTAATGAATATTAGTTATTTTGTTATAGTAAATGATTACGTTGGCTTTGGTTTTATGGATGCCAGTAAGATGATTGATGCAGCAATCAGATGGACAAGGGCTCCTCCAAAAGTAAATTGCAGTATTCCTCGCCGTGGCATTAACGAGTAGGTTTCAACATATTTGGTATTTAACAGTTGGTTCACGAGTCTTCGTTCGTATGTCGAGATTTAAAGCACGCGAGAGAGCACGAAAGGGACGTACGAATTGCTCGAGAGGCAGCCGAGAATAACACTAGCTTCTTGAGTGCTCTCCAAATTTCCCAGGTGCTTCACTTCTTGACATACATGCACTTGAAAATGAAACAATTTAGGTTTTGTGAACTGCTACATGAAAAGAGCTTTAAATGGGAAAGAATGGAACGTAGCTTTCCCATTTACATATTTGCCGTTTGAAATAAGTACTACGTAGAGTTTAGAACGCCTGACTGGTGTATGAGGAGAACATCGTAGGACCCGCACTAAAAAACTTGATATTCTTTCCTGGTAAATCTTAAGTAGTAACCTTAATATTCCAGTTTCAACACAGGCTTTTTGTACGCACGTTTGCATAATTTGATAGCTGTTCATGACCTTTGTTAAGTTATTCGTTGCCCTCGTTTGTGCCTGTATTTAGGTTGTTCTAGAAGATAACACATGATCTAATTTTCATGTCATAATACAGAATTGTCCTTTACCAGCACCCTCACGCCTCTGGCGACGTTCGTTTGCTTGTGCGACAAGGAAATCTTAGATTTTACCGTAAAAATCCTAGATTTCGTCGTCCCCAAAACTCGAGCAGTGTGGTTATCCAATAAATTTCAAGCTTTTATTTTTTTGCTTTTGATTTCTTTTCTTTCAGGATCATTAAGGCTCACAAAAAGTCAGAGGTTCTTATCAGTTTGACCGACTGGAAAAATTATTGTGATGGACCAATTAATTACTTGGAACACGTTGAAGTCAGTGTCAACTTGACCTACACACTTCGTGGGGAGTTACTGATAAAGCTCACGTCTCCTCAGGGAACTGTGTCCAAGCTTACACACTACAGAGAGGCTGATGCTGCGTTTGGAGCAAAGGACTTAAACTGGGTTCTCATGACGTTGCATCACTGGGGGGAGAATGCAAAAGGGGTTTGGAAATTATCTTTGGAGAGTTCACATCCGGAGCATTATAACACAGGTTACAGAAATCTTTTTAAAAAATTGGGCTCAGATCTGATCTTTATACCTTTACCGACTTTTAACTATCAAAGCCTTTAATTTTAAATACCCGCTAATCAAAACCTACTAAACGATGGGCCATTTCCGATACACCATCTGGTATAGTATGAGCACCTATCCGATATAGTTATATGACTCTCCACTTCAGAGATCGGCGAGGCGCAGCTTCGCTCCATTACAGAAATCGCCCTAAAATTACCGTTTCTGATTGTGAACAGAAGCCCTATCCGGTATGGTTGTTGTGACGGCGCAAAAGCTGTCCAGTATAGGGTGAACATAACCTCTTTTTCAAAGTACTTTTCACATAAAAAAATAATGTTTCAGTTTCAATCACACGCAAACTACACGGATTTCCATATGAATGGCCTCGTTTTGAGGACAACTTATAAATAGGCTGATTTATTTTCAACTTTTTGGTGCTGTATATTTTGGTTCATGACTCAGCCTCCCTCCCTACACAGAAAGACATGTCAACTTCATAAGTCAGAGTAACTTATAATCAGTTCAGGTGAGTGTAGTCCCGATTGTGAAATTGTTCGTCAAGTAAAAAACTTCCACTTGTCCGGGGGGGTGAGGGGGGGAGGAGGAGGAGGGGTTTGATGGGTAAGCTTCATAATTAACAGTTAGTCAAGGCTGACTCGGCCTAGTCGGTAACACCCTCGTTGATCAGCATAATTCTTCAGATCATGAATCCAATAATTGTTTTATTATTCATTAAAAACAATTTTTGCTTTAAAAGCATGCTTACCTCGTTTTTTTCGGGGTAGACGCAAAAGATATCCTGTTGGATAGCTTCAACATTCATGAAATTACCAGAGGTAATTACCAGAGGTTTCGTTGAATCAGCAGTCAATTACAAACACTTTTTCGGATGGAATTACCCGTGATCATGAGGGATTCAAGAAATGAGGGAGCCAATGCCCGTTCCTAATACTGCGCATTCTTCAAAATAGCTACGTTTAAACATAAATTAGTAATTTAACCATTTTTTCTCCCGCGGATTCTTTTTTTTATTTCAAAAATTTGGTTTTATAATTTGAATTGATAAGGTAGATTGGCCACCGGAGAGGGAATTGAGAAGCTGACGTTCCTAGGTTTTGTTACGCGCTCCTTCCTCACGAGGGCGTGACAAGCCAAAACGAAACGTCAGCTTCTCAATTTCAATCACCCTACAGTGGCAATCCACCTTATCAACTAAGCTAATAAGACAAAAATAATACTAGTAGTAACCAAAGGTTACAGCGTCCTGGCGACAACAATCGGCGGTCCAAACGTATTTGCTTCAACGCTATGAGTTGTGTAAGTTTTTCACAGATGGTCAAAACACGCATGATCATATTACGAGGCGTGGGAAGGTCGAAACGCGCGTGATCAAATTGCGTTTTGTGGATTTCATTCATTCTTAGCGGAAGTCCAAACTAATGCTGGCTACATACATGCGATGCATGCGTAATAGCAACTGGAGATTAGCATTGCGGGCTCCTCTTGTCGCCCGCAAAAAACTAAGAGAAAAAAAAAAAAGTTTTTATCGATCACACCCTCTCCGACGAAAAACCACCACAATTTCTTTAGAAACCAATTCTTTAGCCTCTATTGATTTGACTCGATTTGTTTGTCACTTTTCACTTTTATCTTGAAGGAATACTTTATGACTGGACGCTGATTTTACACGGAACAGCGTTGAATCCTCTGGAAAACAACACCCACGTTGCTGTTTTAGAGCCTGCTGACAAAATAAGTACGGTGTAGAAACTAGAACAGTTTAAACAGGAACTTAATATATATTCCAAATAGAAAATTTGCGAAAAGCATCTAGGCTGTTCTTTAGCTATCTTGCAATAAAGCCTTAGTAGGTAAGAATACCATTTCAGATAAGAGATAGTCCGTCGGCAGTCTTCCTCCCTTTGGCGACAGCTTTCACAAATGTGTTAGCGTATCACTTTACAGGCCCTACAGGGGTGGGAGGTGGGGGGTGGTTGGTGGGCGGGGGAGGGGGGGGGCGTTGGGGGTAGTAGGAATACCCAAAACAAAAAATTTGTATGGTGACGATTGACTTTAAACTTGCAGATAAAAAACAGGAGAGCGCTAAGGCTTATTTGCTGAAGTTAGGCCGGAAAATCTGTCGATGATTTTATTTACATTTTTCGCATAAATGCGGTCTTTAATAAACGCCGATATCTCAAACGCTTTTATGCCTACAAGAATGTTAATAGCATTTTCTTTAAGTTCCACCATTCTTTATTTAGAATTCCAAAAATCATAGAAATCGGTTAAATTGTTTCTGACTCAAAAACATAACCAACATGCATATATATATATATAGGTTCGGGCCACCTTATACAAATAGGGTTTACGCAACAAGGTTGCTCCCCGGGGAGCGCTACTTTGGTGAATTTTTGCTGGGTATGTGCTGCAGGCTTCTCAGAACCCCCACCACATTAAACTCTATTCTGTGGTCAATTATAGACCCAAACTTAAGTCACTGTTGAGCAGATATAATTTACTAAGCCACTTTCAATCAAACTTCGTAAACTACATGACGTTTACTCCAGTTCGTGCTGAAATGTTAGCAAATTTTCCTTGGCCCGGTTCCTAAGAGGCTGATTAGCGCTAATCCGTGATTAAAATTTTGTTCCACTTTTTATGTCTATTTGTCTATACATGGCTTTGTGTAACATTTTGTGTTATTATTACTGTATCTCAGAGTAAAGGCTCAACAGTATTTTGTAAGCTTAAGTTGCCTGTTCTTACACAGGAAAATCGTGCTTAAAATGTGGCTAAATCTTGGGTTAAGCTTAACTATCGTTCGAGGAACCGGGCCCTGGAGATTAATTCTAAAGACTGGTGTCGAAGTTCAGAAAAATGAAAAGACAGTCGTTTAAATGCGTTTTCGCCCTCCACAAAACGTGAGATTAGGCAGTTTCACGTCGTAGTCGTGAGGTGACGGCAAACAGTTGTTCAAAAAGCGTGATTGGCACGAGCAAACTTGTTGTTAATCCTTTTACTTGGCTTCACACTAGAAGGTAACCACTTGATTCAAGTTCACTTGAAAACGTTAAGTCGCTCTGAAGAAAACATGGCTTCACACTTGTAGGCAAACTATATTACTTTAAGTACAAGCTTTCAATCATCTTTCTCAAAATCATGTTGGGATTTCACAAACGTCATTGCCCGCGACAAACGCTAAAAGTATGACGCCTTTGTTTTTTCGTCACTTTTAACTCAAAGAGTTTTAACCGTAAAAGAGATGCTTATGTGCTTTGTTTTTTACGTGTACTTAGGAGAGGCAGAAAAAAATTTTTCCTCAGTATTCTACTAGAATGGCTGAACAACGCGGCTTTTGGAAAAGAAATCGACGTAGGGCTTGGGCTTGGCCTCTTCTGCAATAGAGTACTAAAGTGATGACGTCATAAAATGAAATTTCTGAAATTATGAGATTTGTCAGGATATTCTGAAAGAACAATGTCCAAGAGGCCTACTTGCCAAAAATGAGCTTTTCGGGGCAAATTGTCTCTGAGATGTTAGCCGGTTATACTCAGAAAACTCCATACAAACCCTTCTAATTTTTTGGGGGTCGGCCCAAAAGAATTTGGAAGGTTTGTATGGAGTTTTCTAAGCATAACTGGGCTACGATCTCAGAGACCATTTGCCCCGAAATGCTCATTTTTGGCAAGTAGGCCTCTTGGACATTGTTCTTTCAGAACATCCTAACAAATCCCATAATTTCAGAAATTTCATTTTTATGACGTCACTCTTTAGTACTCTATGCTCTTACCTAACCAAGACATGTTGAATGTTTTATATCCGTCTGTTCATTAGAATCTTGGAATCGCTTCACGTACACATCGTGCACATGGCTTCCATTCTTATTGGCCAAGCGTGTTCTCAAGTGTGGTGTAGACCATACTTGGCGAAGAACTTTGGATTCTTTGAATTACGAACTTTTCCGCGGTCACCAAGTAAAGTTGAAGTGGGTACATTTTACCCCTTCACACTCAAGTAGGTTCCAAAAACACTTAGATTATACTTGAGAGCTCCAGTGTGAAGCCAATAATTTTTTCAACCCCCTATGAGTTTCTGATTCAGTTTGTATTCTTGATATTATTAGTTATTGATAAAATACTAGAGACAGGCAGTGATCATCCTATCGGTATAGCATTTGCAGACATCAGTAGTAAATTGCTCACCCTCAAGTTTTTATCATGTTTAATTTTTCTTGTATTGATTGTTGCTATGCAGATTACATTGTCCAAATAACCGGCTGGCTTGAAAAAAACGAATACTGGATTCAGTTGTTTGGCAATAATGGAAAAACGTACGCACACAAACTAACACTCGATAGACTACGTTTTACAGTGAATGCAAGGTAAGGATATTTCTTTCTACTTGCAGTTACTTACCGTAACTCGGAGTAAAAGCTCAACAGTATTTTGTAATCTCGACTCGCGCGTTCTTAGACACGAAAACCTTGCTTCAAATTTGGCTTAATCCTGGGTTTAACTTTACTATCTTTCGAGCAACCGGGCCCAGCCCCTCTATCTAGAAAGACCAAAAAACTGACTGTCGGGTAGAGGGAGGGACTTAGACTCTTCCCTTCTTATCTAGGACGATCAAAGGGCCTCTTATCGCAGGGTATGAAGCGTGAAGTGCAAATAATAAACTAATAAACTTCTGAAACTTTAGCCTCCAGCCTTAATAAATGGGGTCGACAACTTTTGTTGACGCGAAGTGCAGTGGTCCAATTAAAGACTGCTTGGAAAAAGGTCTTACGACTGTTTGAGAAAAACAAACAAACAAACAAGCTAACTACAACAGCAACCAGAATTACAAAAGATTAACAAAGTATGTTATGCTCATTTTAAATGTTATTGTAGCTTTTCGGAATCTTCAGTTGGAGTTTTAACAAAGGTACAACTTTTTCAAAGTGAAGTGAAGGAGATTTACATAGAAAAGGTTAGTGTTAAAGGATGCAATTCTTGACCAGTCTGGTGTAATGCTTATACAGTAAAGTCGACTCCCAGTAACTCGAACCCTCTATAACTCGAACCTCCCGCAAACTCGAAGCAATTTTCATTTCCCTTCATATCATTTTGTGTATAATTTTACCCTCGATAACTCGAACTCCCGATAACTCGAACTTTTTTCTATTTCCCTTGAAGGTTCGAATTACCGGGATTTGACTGGAGTTATATAGCGATGAATGAAGTTTTTTGCCTGGTAACCGATCAGCCTGCTTGTATCAGCTTAGCTCTGGAATTTTTCTTTAAAAAATGGAACAATTTGAAAGAAATGTAGTCGACTCCCATAATTCGCACCTTCAAGGGAAACAGAAAAAATTTCGAGTCATCGGGAGTTCGAGTTATCGAGAGCAAAATCATATAGAAACACCTCAGAAGAGGACGGTATTTATCATATCGCTCCCTATTAAAACGCTTTGCTTTTGTTAAACAGTATCTTGGAGAAGTCTAAGGAGATATATGAGTATGTTGGTTTTCTTGTGGCGTGCGTTTCGTAGAATTTAAGTTTCAACTCACAGCCTCGCTTTCCTGTTATATTTATTTTCACTGTTGTCGACTTTTAAATACATAGCTATAACTCAAAATGAAACTACCTAGCCAAAAAGAGGGTGCTTTGAATGATCAAACATCGTCAAACCGTTTCTGTTCACTAGGTTAAGCAAAACGGCTCTAACTCCCGGACTAATAGATTGACCCCAAAGTTGCATGTTGTATGAAGTTGTTTGGATTTAAAAGGAGTGATGTAAAAGATATGATTTCTGCCAAGTAAAACAACAATTGACCTGTTGATGTTTTCAGGTAGTCGTGCGACAAGAAGGAGAGAAAACACAGTCTGTGTTTATCTTGAAAGAATATAAAAAGGTTAAAACAATCACTATTAGCAGAGGTTAGTTGAATTGTCCACCTCTGCATAAGGAAGAATAACCAGCGTTAAAATAGCTTTTACACGTTCATTTTTTATTCATCCTTTCGATCTCAGTCGCGTCTGGAAAAGGGCAACAGGCCAAAGTCGTTGGTAGGGGTAGGGGGAGTAGGGTTTAGTCTTATATGAAGAAGGCGGGGACGCCTGTCGAAACGTGAAATCATACCCCTAAGAATAGACGTGACTCAAACTTTAAGGAAACCATTTTAAAAAAGAAAGCCAAATTTTGAAGAGTGAACGCGTTTTTCTTCTTCTTTCTATCTGATTTCATTTCTACTGAGCTAAAATGAGTTCCAAAATTTTTTTACAGGAAACTGTAAGGATCCTGGACAGCCACAAAATGGCTTGCGGCTGGGGACTGACTTTGGCTATGGTAGCGTTGTAACATTTAGTTGTGACAGTCCTTCGTATGTTCTGATAGGAGCCTCAGAGATAACATGTAGTGAAGGAGAGTGGAGTGATAAAACACCATCTTGTGGAGGTTGGTCTATCAAGACATGATACCAAGTGCAAACATAAGCTGTTTTGATTCTGTGTTCGAACAATCAACTGACATTTTTCAATCCTCATGTTGAAACGGCAAGAATTTTTCATCCAAGGCTGATTTAAATCTGAAAGATTATGACATTACCTTTAGGTAATTTTAGTGGATATTGAACTTTTCTATCGATTCATTTATAAATGCAACATTGAGTGAGGTCTGAAGAAATTCCTTTTGATTTTACCACGTGACACGTACTGTATTTACTGAAAGACAGGATCTTTAAAGCCAATTGCACGACGGTAATCAATTGAAAAGCCCTCAACTGCAAAAGGAAAGAAAAAACGATAATGGATATGATAGTTTAAACTGAGAGTAACGTATCTTTACTCCAACCATTTGTATCTAAATAGGAATCAGTATCTGTATACAAGTGAGTTCTCTTTAAGTTGGTCAAAACCGTCGAGAACAGCTGCATTATAGGATCAACCAGCCGAAAGAGAATTTGCTTAGAACATTATACGTTATTGTGTATTTGAGTAAAAATAGACCACGACCAGCCCAACGCATTTGGTCGTTTTAGAAAGGGATTTAGCCTAACAGCAGAACCTTAATTCATGGTAGAGTTGATTGTAGGTCATACTTGTTAAGAATGACTGAAAACACTAGCCTTTACTTTGTCTTACTTAGATGTGGACGAATGTGAGAAAAGCTTGGATAAATGTCACTCTCACGCTAACTGCACGAACACCGAGGGCTCGTATACATGCCGTTGCAAACCAGGTTATTTGGGAGACGGGTTTACCTGTGAAAAAGGTGAGGCAGTTAACAGTGATAAAGAGGAAGAGGATAATCACCACGTATCTTCCCATAAGTACCCTAGAAGGTGTATAAACAACAATGCGGAAGATATGCGAAAAAGCATTGCTGCTTTAATTTTTGCACACAAAGGGCTTCTTAAAACTAAACCCTCGGGCGATTCAGTTTGGAATTCAGTGTAGGGGCGGCGCTCCCTTCCAATGCTTAAAGTCAGCGATAAAATGGGTGATTTTTGTTTTTGGAGAGACATTTCTCTCCGACAGGTGGTGTGTTCATAAAACCGAGTTTTGATAGCCATACACGTATTTATAACAACCAAGTTTTAATTTCCAAGCTCAAATTAGTGTTAGGGATGGAGATTAGTTTGGTAAACCTCAAAAGGCTTTCGTGAAATTTGGCTCCTTTTCGTTCTTTTTGGCAAGAGAATGAAAAGCGAGCAGAATAAAAATAGTTTTTACCCTTTTTTTGTTTTCTTTTGGCTCTTCGCGTCTAACTGAGAGCTTGGAACAGGGCAACAGACTAGCATAGAGGAAATGCAAAATGGGAGGGGGAAAGGGTGGGTGGTTGACTCCTATATGAGGAAAGCAGGTCTCTTGTACAAAACAGGGATTTTACCCCCATGAGAGACGAACTGGGCGCCACTCAAACTTTTTGACCAACTAAGAGCTACATGTATCGTAGTTATTAAATCCCAAAATTATCTTTCAATTTTTTTTCGTCTCCTTTCTTTCTTTTTCCTCTTCTTCTTCTTTTTTTTTCAATCAAGCCTTTTAAGGTTTCTATGTCAAATCCTCGATGCATATTTAACAATTATTCCTCGAGCCCTAATGGGCTCTGGGTCAATAGCCCATGAGAATGAATGGGATTGGGCTATCGACTCAGAGGCCATGAGAGCGAGAGGAATAATTGTTTTAGTAAAATGCAACTAGTTGGTCAAAAATATCGAGACAAAACAACTTTAGCTTGTTAAAGCTAGACCTTAATCCTTTTATGCCGCCAAAAAGCCGGCGCTTATCGCTACTAGTGGGCTATAACATATAGCCTAGTAGTAGCTCAACCAATCGGAACGCAGCATTGATAATAGACTACTAGTTGGATTTTACTAATGTAGAATATCGAATCTCTTCCTTGTTGTAGAATATATTGAAATCTCGTTCTGAATAGCTAAAATGAGTTTCGAACTGTTCTTTACAGCAAAATGTAAGGCTCCTGGAAAGCCCCGAAATGGCTGGCAGGTCGGGAACAACTTTGCCAATGGTAGCGTTGTAACATTTGGGTGTAACAGTTCGTCGTATGTTCTGGTAGGAGCCTCAAATATAACATGTAATGAAGGAAAGTGGAGTGATAAAACACCGTCTTGTGAAGGTTGGTCTAGCAAGTGAATATTGCGTTAATACAAAAGGTAAATACATGATACATATAGGAAACAAAAGGTACAACCTTAAATTGCGTGAGCATATTTGTTACCAAAAATCCAGATGATTTTAGAAGGAGTAGAGAGGAGATACAATAAATATCACTTTTTTTAATTCGGGCCTTGGCTAAACCTATATAAGGAGAAGCTAACGCGATAGAGAATTTAAGTTCCGACAGGCATTAAAAATATGTCATAATCTGTCAAAGACATTTGGTTTATTTCAATAGACCGACTGGATTCAGCCTTACTGGTGAGAGCTTATGGTAGAGTTGATCGTAGGTCATCCTAAACTCGTTGAGAATAATTGAAATCACTAAACTTTTATATTGTCTTATTTAGATGTGGACGAATGTAAAAAAGGCTTGCGTGAATGTCACTTTCAAGCTGATTGCACAAATACTGAGGGCTCGTATACATGCCGTTGCAAACCAGGTTATTTTGGAGATGGGTTCTCCTGTGAGTCAGGTAGGTGAAACAACAGCGATAAGAGGTAAGAGTCGTTCGCACAGGCGCTGACTTGTAGTCGTGCGATAAGGAGGAGAATTACAGAGACTGTGTCTAGCTTACTGAATCCGGATTGAAAAAAAAAAACATAAAGATAATAAAATTATTTCTATACGTATAGGTGACGACTGACTGACTGACTGAATGAATGAATAAACTTTATTAACGTGTCAATAAAATATCTAGCAGAGGGGAAATCCTCAGCTAATAGGGGACACCTAACTAAGCATAAAAATGTATTAATTTGACTAAATCTATATAAAGCTATAGTCTTGTATGTTGGTTTTCACTGTCACGCCATCGAAAATGAAAATCAAAACCGTTCAATAGGTATAGTCCAGAAACTGGAAAATGAAAGGATTTAAATATCTTAAGATCCTCGCCAAGATTCAGGTAGCTCCACATTTCTTATGCGAGTTGGAGATATTCGAAGAAACGATTTAATCAAATTTCTGGACCTTCGTTTGGAAACGCTATGTTAGTGCCCATTTGGGTGGGCATCAACATGGCGGCGGGAAACAAACAGAAAAAAGTTTTGCTACGAAAGCGTGGATTCCTCTCGAGGAACTCATAAACATTAAATTAAGACTTTCTCTAGAAAAAAAAGACGAAACCTATCGAAGTGAAAGTTTGTCTGAATATTTGTTTTTAGCCGCTCTAATACTTCATGAAAGTTAAAACTCGGGAGGATCGATAATTCTCTGGTTTGAATATTTGTCTGACGTCATGTGAAAAACTAGCAATTACAACAATGCAAAAGATATACATATAAGCATTGCCGCTTAAAGCTAAACCCTTGGGCTACTCAGTTTGGAATTCAATGAAGGGGCAGCACTCCCTTCCAATGCTTATAGTCTCTAAACGATTTTGCCAAATTGGCGATTAAGTGGATGACTTTCTAGCTCTCAAGTTTATTTGCCAACTGGATTATGATTTTTTATGGAGAGACATTTTTTTCCGACGTGTGGTGTGTTCGTAAACACGAGCTTTGGCACCTATATTTAACAAAATTTCGATTTTCACCCTAAAATCATTGTTAGTTATGGAAATTAGTCTACTTTACTTTTATAGGCTATAGGCTTTACGTTTGGCACCAGAAAAGAAAAGCGAGCGCGATAAAAACATTGTTGACCCGTTTATTTTATTTTCGGCTCTTCGCGACTGACTGAACGCTTAAAACAGACTAGCTTAGTAGAAACCTAAAGTGAGACGGGGAAAGGGGAGTAGGGTTGACTCCTATGTGAGGGAGG